>OU618544.1:25013745-25298203 GCA_914829495.1 Eilema sororculum | reverse complement strand
AGGTGACCGGTGCAACACTTACGTTAACTAGTCACGTTAACTTCACATGGCATTCATATATTTCTGCATCTTTAGGTACGTTACTAACTCGTGGTATCTATAAAACAAAACCGCTTCACGGCTTCTAGACTCTGTACGCTTAGATATTCTAAAGTACCCATCGAATTTTGATGTGCTTTTATCGAACCATACCTTAGTATTGTTTTACGCAAGTCCTCGAGCGGCGGCGCATAGTTACTTATAGGTGCCTTTAAATATCATTAATTTATAAATCAAGCAAACAAAATGTGTACATGTTGAAGGTAGGGGGGAGGGGAGGTGCTCGGTTCATTCGCGAACACGTCGCCGCTGATGGCGCCAGTGCGCAGCCCGTCGCCGGGTGTGGTCTCCGCGCGTACCACCACCACCACCACCAGCACCCACAGCCGCGCCGCGCTGAGCGGTGGAGCGAGCAGGCGAGGTGCGATAAACTCCAAGTGGAAAGAATAACGATTTTAATGAAACTGAGATTGGGCAAAACGAGTTAACAACCAAACATTGCGCTCGATAGTAAATGCACTGTACCGTGTTATACGTGTTTTACGTACCTACTGAATATATAAAACGTAACAAGTCGATGTAAGATATTGAGATGTTGGCACTCGGCCGCATCCATGACACTAATGATGACGGACGACGTGCGAGGCTCGCCCAGACCGCGCGCTGCCGCCGCCGCCGCCGGCGTGTGGCGCTACAACTGTGGCGAGTTGTTGATGGAACACCGATTAGTTGACCCCTCGTTACGGCGGTGCAGCGCTCTCAGTGAGTTTCACTTATCAAACGATACCTAATTTTTAGAACTCGCTGATAAATTGATGTTTCCGATACAATGCGAGCTAAAATTTCATTAGTGAGTCTCGCGTCGCAGCCTGCACGCTTGCACGTCTCACGTTGCAGCGCGCATGTATCAACAGCCTGCTCGCTTCATTACCTGTACAAGCCTGTACAATACGCGCCGGCCGTGCAGTGGCAGCGCCCTGCCCTCAGCTAATGGTAACTTATTGTTATTTAGGTGGTAGTTTGTAAACCCGCCTGACAGCCACTGTGGCGGATTGGCAGTGAACGCGGCTGCTACGCAGGAGGCGCGGGTTCGATCTCAGCTCAGTGCAAATATTTGTATGGATGAATATGAATATTTACGTTAGTTTGGTTGGGCCGAGGAGAGCACGTGCGTCGGTCCCGTGCCATACTTTTTCATAAAGTCGATGAATTATAAAAAGAACGTGCTAATTTGAATAGCTAGTCATTTCGAAACTATGTACTTTGGTTTCTCTGGGAATAGAACTACAAAAATCGAAAGCTTTCTTTTGGGAAGTGGTCGTTGTAAGCCTAAAAGCACAGCTAAAAGTTAAAGTTACACATTATGCTCTGGTCGGTAAGTGACCAAAAATCGTATAATGTTTATTATCGTCTGTAACCTCCTAGACATCTTGGGTTACTCCTATTTCCCCCTGTTACCGTTTCCCCCCGTAACTTTATCAGTTTTAAATAGCGTTTTATCAAGGTGGTACAGTCGATGACAAGTGTTATTTATATTTTCATCAATTTTTTTATTTTACTTGCGCTAGTTGTAGCTCAAATCTCAGTTTTATTTTAAGTAAATGAAATTAGCAGGAAGATATTGGCAGCAGGGGGCCCGGCCTCCCGGCCCCTGCCCCTGAGTCAGCGCTATATATTATTTCCACGCCATTATTTACCGAGTGCGTAAAAAACAGAGCTGATAGGACACAAAGGTGCGCGGCTTATCTCTGAGGCTTCAACTTATATAATATGGATTACCCTTCTTTATGGCTGAATACAAATGAATGGCATGGCACCGTTGGGCTGACCCCATCCTCATAGAGCCGAGTGCTTGCCTGTACATTGCTTTGCTTTATGAATACAGCTATGTCGCATTGTCACATGTTGCCTTGTATTAATTGTGATGCTACCAATTTTTAATACCGACTTGTTTGACGACTCTTCTCGTTAATGTAACATGATTCTGTGGTTTTCATATTAAAGAACGCAGCCAATGGCCGCGGCTGTGTCGCTTGTCAATGTTGATGTTGTTAAAAGCATCGTTAAATGCAGCATGTAGGCTGGAGCGGACACGTCGTGGTCGTGGCGGTAGGTACACGTCGCTCGTCCATTTACAACCAACGTTGTGTTGACAGTGGCATGTTTGCAATATAATTGTTGGGTTAATGTACTGCCCGCCGCCGGCCGATGGCGATGACAGTTGATGTCACGACCGAACACCGCTCATAATGAACTATTATTGCGTCACCCGACGTCACACGCCGACGCAACTTTTACATTGACGACAACCGTAGTGCTTGTCGTCAATGATGCGTATGTAGGTATATGTAGCTAGCCTACCGTATATTATTTTCCACAAAACTTCCCATTACACAAAATACAAGCGCAGATAGTCACCTTCTCATCAACACGGTACATTTGGGTTCTGCCAAATATTTCACGTACGAGTACAATGAGCCTATTCACGAGTCCCGTCCCGAACCGAATGTGGTCGCGGCCAGTGTTGCCATTCAGGGTTAGTTCTCCCCGCAGTTAAGAAGACAAGCTATTTACCGTTTGTTAAACACAGTAGGTACCTACTGACGTATTAAAGGTAATAGAATAAAATAGACTTGCTCCTGTTTACAGTTTCAGCTGGGGTGACTTACACATTCCAAGAACCAAATATCTGATTGGATATGTAAGTATGCCATTGTCAGTCACACTATGCAGGAATTACAAACACGTATATGTATAGTTATCACAATTTGCTACGAGTGTGTTGCATTTTATGAAACAGATAAATATTTTTAACTGGAATAATGTTTGTTAAAATATTATAATTACTTAGGTCTGAATATGTATTAAGTCGTCAGTCGGAAGCAAATCATTTGTGTAAACTACAGAGTACACTCAAGCATACACATAATCATCGTTGTATCCGACAGAGTTTGGCGAATAATCCGCAGAGCGTGGCGTATGGCGGCGTGGCCGCGTGAGTAGCAGCCGTGTGCTGTGCGGAGGATAGCCGGACGAATAGTTTGTAATGTTGTTAAACGTAACTTGTATCATTTGAAGCTGATTGCTTGATACGTAGGTACATTTATTTGACGACTATCATTGTTCACATTTTTAACCCGTCCTTGATCGAAATCATTATGATCTTGTAGGCGATTGGTTCAGTATTTTTGTGTGACAAAGCCCCAATATACTCGTATTGTTCTGTGCACATCACGATTAGGGGATGTCATCAACATGGGTGACACGCGACACGCCAACCGGTGATTACCCGGCAATCATTCGAAGCGCTCCGAACGGGGTGGTTGTTGTCAATAGGGCCGCCTACTGAGGCCGCGTGGGTCATCCTTCACCCCTCGTCAACCTACCATATAATTACAGCCATAGGAATGTGACTGTATGGGCTAATAGGCACCTTACGCTATTAATTTTATAAACACCACCAACCACACAAAATAATAATATAACAACATAGGTGAATAGGCTTAAAACTTGGTACCCAAGGCAAGCAGCTCCGTTAAGAAGCCACAAGGAACGTCGTCGAATAAACAATCGCCGCTTTCGGTCACAGGTATCTCCATTATTTTCAATTGTACTCAAACAATTGCGTGTAATATGATTCAAGAACGCATCAAAAGTTCAAGTAAATATCTTGTGACTAGCTTTTGCCCACGGCTTCCCCCGCGTGGACGTCGGTTATTGCGACAAAACATTTCTCAAAAGACGTAGGTATACGAAGTTTCATGCTTCTAACTTTGAAAATGACAAGCTTTCCATACAAACGTTTATCACCTATTTTACCCTCTTAGTAGTTAAATTTTAAACAGATTTATAGAATTTAATGCATCTAGCTCTGAAAATGACGGACTTTCATACAAACTTCCATCGCTTTAGTAGCAGAATTTCCAAAAATCCTTTCTTAGTGGACGCTTACATCATATAATTTATCTACAGTCAAAATTTCAACTTTAGTCTCTGCGTTGATGAATCAGTCAGTCAGTCAGTTAGTCGGGACAAGTAATTTTAATATGAATGGGCACAGCCAGTGGGGGCGGGTGCCGCGGGCGTGTGCGTGTGCGGTGGTGCGGCGGATATCCGCTCGCAAATACGATTTGTATTCTGATCGCAAATAATTCGCGACATGTTTGCGATTTGTTTGTGCTATACGACGACGTGTGACGTGCTTTTACTTATGATTTTACTGACGTAAATATACGCAACGGGCAATTTTGGTGAGTAACCTATGTGAGTTTCCGGTAAAGAATACCAAGTAAATATACGTGACATATTATGTCATATGACATATGACATATTTATGAAAATAATGCCAGACTAAAAATATAACTTGAATTGCCAATTTTTTTTCAATAAATTCAAGTTATTTCTAAAATTCTTATTATTACTTTTTTCAATCTCATACATAAACTCTTATGTATGGAATTGTTATGAACTATAATTTAATTAATATTAGTCTTCTTCTTCTTTTCGTGTCAACGATTCACTTTTATGAATAATTACACTATTCGGGAATAGAATTATAGCCCGTCAAGAAAGTCGTGAAAATTGAGGGTGGCGCTGCTGCGCTTAATCTGGTATCCCTGTCATACTATAACTAAACAGACTTGATCTGTTGCTTTTTATGGTATGATTTCATTACGATAGTAGGATAGTAGGTGAATAAAAGTGAAAAAAAAATGGCGATTATTTCATTCACTTTATTTAGGCACTAATGGCGCAAACTTTAGAGATAAATCAAACTTCAAGCTAGAAAATATTTAATTACAGAATAGTCGTTATATCCTTTTTAAATGGTTGCAGGGCTTGCAGCAACATTTAGATATTAACTTTTGCAAATAAAATCTTTAACAACTAATCGAAATCAACGAGTGCGGAGTGATTGAGTTTAGAAGTCATGGTTGTCAAATCACTTAGGTGGCAGACAAGCACACGGGATTTAGAAGCACAGATATTATGTTAATTTGGTGCGCGTGATCCGAATTCGATGCAACCTGTACAACGCTAACGGCAATGCTTCACTCTCTTACTCAGCACATGAGAGACGCTACCACTTACTGCAATTAACGGCCGCGGCGGGAGCAGCCCTATAGAGAGCTGCTCGGAGACTCGCCACGGGTCCCTGTGACTAACAGCAGGTATAGAGGTTATTATTAGCATATCCAAGAGGGCCATCTTAAACCCGTATATGGCTGAAAGTTAACTGATGTGTGAGGGAAATGCCGTTAACCTTACATCCCGATAAATGAGTATAAGGCCTCATATATAAGGACACGCCGTGTCGGACGTTTTTAGGAAATGCCTCGAGACACTATTTTGAATCTAAGCTGCGAGATAAACGAATTGTTTGGCCTGGCGCGCGCAGATTGTTTTGTAATAATCTATGCTTGGTGACTTTGAGCTCGTCCACCACCGCTCTAGTCACAGAATCGCTTACTCAATGGTACACTTTAACTTTATTAGACCAACGGTACCACCAGGAGTATGGCCATGGGTACCGTGGGTGTGAAATGTGTTTTGAGCATATTTTAGGTCCAAGAAACATGTCCCGAGCACTACCTTACCCAAAGCCCACCTGTCTGTCTCATGAACCGTGATAGCTAGACAGTCGATTTTTTTACAGACGTTGTAAAGTATTAAACAATGAAAACAAAAGATGTAGGTACAGTACGTATTATAATATAATAGTTATAATTACAATCTTTTAGAACATTAACTTATTGGAGTGAGTATTGAACACCCAAAATGCTGCTTGAAACTCCTGCGTAATTTATCCGCGATAGTTTCTGACTCACTGGATATATCATCACATACTGAAATGATATGTCTTGAAATGTGCTTTTGAAAATCTGAAACAAATAAAAACGTACGATACTGGATAAATACAGCTGTATATACCGTGTAATTTTTTAGTAGTCCAAAGGGCCTCAGTGGTTAATACAAAATGGATCGAGACTGTTCAAAAACGTCAAAGTGTCGTACTACGATTTCTTAAAATCGTAGGTTCATGACTCAACCACGACAAATGAAAACAATGCTTTGAAAAATAAAATGTTCACTTAATACACATAATTTTTAATAGATTACACTTCCCATACCGTGTTTAACATTAAAATATATGTACGTACCGGCTTATTTAGCTGTTTGGCCATAAATATCCTCCAAATCAGAAACCAGCTTGCCGGTTTGAAATCCCGTCGTATATCATACTATATCCCTGAAATACTTTGAATACGACATGTCTCTCACAACTAATACGCACATTGCAATTCATTTTTACACTTTATATTGTTACTAGACGTAAATAAATTAAATGAACGCAAAAGATATACGAAACATATCCACAACAAAACAAGGAATGACAGCTGAAAACTCAGTTTGACAGTTATTGAGTGTTGCAAATACAATGAAAAATATTAGTTCCTTCAACATTAATTTCACGACTTTCTTGACGCACTATATGCCTCTTAATCGCGCGGTCATAATATTAGTACTTATACTTAACTATTATTATTATTTATCTGCTTCAAAAAAATCTATTCATGTTTAGATGAATATGGGATATATTTTTTATCATCATTGCACTACAGTTTAATAAAATACAATTATTGTAATGCATAAGTCATTTGTATTTTTTTTTTGACCTAAGAAATAAGTTATACAGCTATACACAGCAGGCTGCTAAAATGCCAACATTATAATACTAACTGATCAAATAGTGGTAATATCCAAGAAGAAATAAGAAAACCTTAAAAAACCTAAAAAAACGAGGTTGTTTTGTGGTCTATGGTACCTATGATAATCAATTTTCCAACGTTCTGAACATTCATTAAAAACTTTTAATAAATATTCCTATTGTTGTACGTATTAGTAATCCTCGAAACAAATTTTGGTTGTACTATTTGTTCGGCTTTTTCTACAATATATATATTATATATATATGTAATATGTAATTCAGTCAAGAAACTCGTGTTGATTGAGGGTGGCGCTGCTACGATTCTCTTTATTTATTCCTGTGATTTATTCAATATACTCTATGGCTACGATTGATCTGGTATCCCTGTAATATTTTAACTGAATAATCTTGAAATTTTGGTTCTAATACAAAGCGGTATAATTTCAATATATGAATGGGGGTCCAAAGGTTTTAGACAAAATGAAACAATGAATCTATTTTTCCTTCTCAATAAAATACTCCTTGGGTTCGGTGCACATCTGGCGGAACGTGGGTCTAAATTTAAAATCTAAATTATTTTTAACCAAGTTTTTAACTGTACCTACAATATTATCAAAGAGTATTGTATGCTTGGTGGTCTGTGCGGCATAGCGCTCGCTGGGTATATCATTCGACAGTTACGCAGATGGCGCGGGTTAGGCCCGTCATGGAACATTATAAAAAAAAGAAGAACCAAAGAATGAATTTCCTTTATTCAGTTCAGGCAATTACAGAGCACATTTGAATGTCTTTTTTTCTTCTTTTTTTTTCGTGCGGAAATCCCCACGAAAACCCGCCAGAGCCGGAGGGGGAGGTTATGTCGGATTCAAACTGACTAAAATCACACGCCGTCTGTGGGTCACAGTGCTAGGCCGAAGGTGAGGTTGTCATCGATAGCCCTTGCACCTCGGCTGACCCAGGGTTTTCTCAAGAACTTCTTTATAAAAACCTAGATCAGGTAGGTCGCAAAATGTAAATAAAGTAAGATTATTAATTTAAATTCTATTTTACCAATAAAAACTATTCTATGTCACATTTATAATATGCTACTTCTAATGTAGACATTATTATAGTACTTACTTACATGACTTAGCTATTAAGACCATAATTGTAAAACCAATATTAGTACAATGTACAGCCCTCATTTTTGATGAGCCTCATTTGTGACAAGCAGCTCCACCTGTCACCCCAGGCCCGCGTTTATGCCCCCATAAGCGCGGGCCTCGGAGGTCGATTTTGTGCATCCGACGTCCATGTTGCCTGCGCCCGCGGGTAGCGCGGTTTGCGAGTCTATCTCGGTCACGCTGCCACTCCCTTTCCGCCGTCTCCTTCTCGAGCATTACTTGCTCCCAGCAGGCGCCGGCCTTTCATGCATCCGTGCAGCGGAACATCGCCGCGAGTAAGGTGGCGAGCGTGAAAGCTCTCACTCCCAAGGTCGCCACCAGCTCCCGTCTCGGCGTCTCCCACGCCGGATACTCGGGTAGCGTGTGCAGCCCTGAGTCCTCGCTTGTGTCGCAGTGATAGCACCCGGACGATGGCTCCTCAACGATCAGACGCAGATCCCACCCGAAGCACCCGTGCCCAGTGATAATTTGCGTCAGTCGATACGAGGGGCTGCCATGTGGCCTCTCTAGTCTCTCCCCCCATGATTGGTATGGCCGCTACGACAGCTTACTTAAGTCGTCGCTCCCACTCCGCCACCATATCCGTGAGGCCGGGATTTCTCGGCCCAAATATATTCAGGCTCGGGATCGTATCCCCGCATCCGCGCCTCCTTTCGGAACCGATATAGCGCTGAAAGGGCCCTAGATTGTAGGATCCACGGTGGCGATCCGGCCAGAAGACTCGCCACGACGAAGGTTATCGGGCAGTAGCTAATGGCCCTGGTAGCCATCGTCTGCTGCGGCGTACGCAGTAGGGGCATGAAACTGTCCTCTAGGTTTCCAGTTTATGGTTTGCAAATGGGTACGACCTGCTATCAAAGTTGTTTCGATATTTTCAGCATAAGTAGGGTTTTTTAAATATGGTTAAGTTTAAACGAGTTAACCAAAAATGGCTATGTGGTTAAACTCTACGCCGTGGAAGTAGGAGCAAGGGGAATTCCAGCTAAATCCCTGTATAACTTATTTAAAGACCTCGAATTGCCAAGAGCTTCAGTAAGCTCTTTACTCAAACGAATATCTAAAACGGCGTTGATAGGATCTTACCAAATTTGGATAGGTAGAGGGGGGAACACGACTGACGGTGGAGGTGAGCGCTGATGCATCACAAGGTGGCCACCCTAAACCTACACCTGGGTCGCAAGTCCCAGGCGCCGTCACAGTGTTCCTCTCTGTACCACGCCATGGACCCGGCGACCGCACGGTGAATCCATGGAATGCTAAGAACCAGATCTCTATAATATTTTTACATCTCTCATATTCGATAAGTAGGTTATTATTACCTCCAAATGGGGCTTGTAGGTGATTTATTAGCGCTCTAGGGTAATAATGTAGCTAGAAAAGCCCTAGGGCTGTAAGTAATTACAAAAAAACACTTTTTTCTTTAAAAAAGTTCGCGTACATCTAACCTTCATACTGGCAATAGACATCATGCATTCAGTCCAAAGACCAAAGAGGTCGCTTTGCTATTCAGTCTTGTCTTCGTGTGAGTATAATAGTCATCAATTTTAAATATCGAATGGCGAAGCTCAAATTTTGTTCTTGAAAAAAAAATTTAAAAGTTCTTTACTTGATACTTTTAATGAAAAAAGACGGGAATAGAAAACTTTTACTTTAAATATTGTTCGTTTTTGGCTTTTTTTTAAACATCTCTAACTATTAATATACCCAAAAAACACCTGTCCTTAAATCCACTATAAACATTCACGCGCAGACTTATCATGCGAGCACTCCATGTGAAAAGATTATGTTTGACGTACTGATGACACCGGTGATCTCCGCAAAACGACGTTTGGGGGATCACCTGGATCTGGTACAGAAGGAGCCGACTTAGTGCTATCACTGTGATGCGACCGAGGACTCAGGCGGCGCACGGCGTAACATAGGAGGTAGCTCAATGACCTCTGTCCTGCAGGACCGTAGACTTGGTGTGTGACAATGGTAGCCGCCTGTCACCATAGCAGAAAAGCGGCCCAGGAATACCAGTGCGATGCGCACAGATCGACATTGAGTAGCGAAGTACTCAAAATGATCTCATTATTGCTTGAGACATATATCTGGGACCTAAAATGTGCTCTATACACGCAGTACACGTTTCTTGGATGAATTTTGACGATAGCACGGGGTGCTGCTGCGTTAGACGAGCTTTAGTTCACTAAGACAAGTATATATTATTACAAAATAATCCGCATGCCTCCCAGATCGTGCAACTGGATTGCAAGCGTCCTGCAGGAGCACCGTATTCGCGTCTTTTGTGATGGACGAGCTTCGGAGTTCTTGCAGGTGAATGCTGGCGCGCCGCAGGGTTCCGTCTTATCGCCGACTCTCTTTCTTCTGCATATCAATGATGCTTTCTAACGGTAGCATTAATTGCTATGCAAACGACAGCACCTTACACGGGAGTTATCACGCACATCCTGCGGCCAAGCAGTGTGAAATCGCGGAAAAAAGGCATCAAAACAGCCTAGCGTAACCTCGGAGCTCGCAGCAGCGGCGTCTTCATACAAGACTCAAATTCGTTCCTACGTGGAATAGTGCTCGCATCTCTGGGATGGCTACGCAAAATACTTACTAGATGCTCTCGATAGGTCGCTGCAACGTGCGGTCCGCATCACTGGGAATCCTGAGGTCACGAACTTCCTCGAGCTTTTGCAGATGCGTAGAGATGTTGCGTCTTTGGCAGTATTCTACCGTCTCCACCACGGTGAATATTCTGATGAGCTCTTCTAATCAGTCCCGGGGCCTTTAAGCGGGGCGTGAAAAGGCATCTGACAAGGCCGTCAAGCTGAGTGCCACCACTGTTAACATGGTACATGTTTACAATGGTGACCCCCTTTCCGAGACTTTGCTTTTAGCTTACCATCAGTCGAGGTGAAGTGAAATTGACGTGTCCTTTATATAAAAAAATAGGTCCAAGATATATGGCCCGAGCTATACCTTGATATTATGACCATTTTGTGCACCTTGCATGCTCACTGTACATACATGGTGGTATTGATTTACGGCGGCGGCGCGCTAGAAGGCGCGCCTCCCCATTCCGGGGGCGAGTCGGGGACCTGGGTCAGCCGTGGTGCGAGGGATATGTCGATGACCACCTCACCTCCGGCCTAGCACCACGACCCTCAGTCGGCGTGCGGTTTTAGTCGGTTCGAGTCCCACATAACCCCTTCCGGCTCCGCCGGGGGAGGGTATCCGAGGTTTTCGCAGGCCAAAAAAAAGGTAGGATTGATTTATGAGAAAAAGTTAAATACTATGTTTATCCGCATTCTAAATCACGAAATACAAGTTAGTTAATCCCTGTTTTCTTTAGGTCTGGATAGCGCAATGAAGATTATCGTATAATATTTATCGTGAACTAGCTTTTGCTCGCGGCTCCGCCCGCGTGGATGTCGGTTATCGCGACCAAACATAGCCTATGTCCTTTCTCAAGGTTTAATCTACCCTCATACCAAATTTCATCAAAATTGGTTCAGTGGTTTAGGCGTGAAAGCTAACATACAGACAGAGTTACTTTCGCATTTATAATATTAGTATGGATTTATTCACCGACAAATTTTAGCAATCATTGTAATTCAAATGTAAATAAATACTTACCGAATGATACTCTATGATAAAAAACATTTAAACTTTTATAATTTTTGTGAACGTATCTACGTATACAAATCGAGCAGAACATTGTCATCGAATTCAGAACCATGATTTAACGCCTAAACCATAATTTTGACTTTGACAGATGTTACTGAATATCAGGTTATTAAGTTATCGATTTCCAAAATCACAAGTATGCGATACGTGTTGTTAGTATATTATGACGTTTGAGCCATTTGTATGGGTGACGTCAGTTGTCAAAATGATAAAAACCTAAGTATCTGTAAACTTATGCTTTGACAGATCGTACAGAATACCAGGTTATCGAAACGAAACTCACAAACTCACAAATACGTGATACGTGGCGATAGTGAATCGAGCCCCAGGGTAGATTTTTATTTTATTGTGTTTGTGTGAGGCGACATTTACCGATAAGTGATCGACGGCCGCGGGCCACGTGCACGGTTAGTACCGCAACACGCATGTGCGATACAGATTGCTACATATTTAGACACATTGCTATAAATAGCGGGTCGCGTCCAATCCCAGCGTTTACGGCGGATAGTGATAAAGAGCTAAATGTGGCGTAAATGGTATTATCGCGGCGCCGCACACTTCCCGTTGCGCCAACCGCGCTCCACGCGGGAGCTTCCCCACGACGCGACATCCGCAGGAGCAGCCGGCGAGCGCGTGGCGCCAGCGCCCGCGCCTGGCGCACTGTGACATGCGCACGAGCACAGTGCAGATGCGCCTGCGCCCTGATGTGACGATTCGATTAGACTGTAGGTACGATTTCCCAAACCCATGTGAAGTTGTCCGTATATTCATCACTAAGTACATACTTAGTATAAAAGCAAGGTCACTTTCCGCGTCTGTCCGTCCCTGTGTATGCTTATATTTTCAGGTTCAAAACCGTTTACGCTACAGAATTTGATGGGGTTTCTTTAGAATAGATAGATTACCTCAAGAGGAAGGTTTATATGAGGGTGCAACGGGAACGAGATCGGACGCCACTAGGGCGGAGCAAAAATTGTCAGTACGATGTTCGCCGGGTCAGCTAGTTAAAAATAAAGAAAATATTACAGAACATAGATATTGCACAATAATAATATTGAGCGTTGCAAGATATAAGAGACGTCTCACCTCGGCCCAACTTTTCTCGTCATTTCACTGTCCTTCCTTGGACCTATTTCTGCTGCTTGAACCCTACATTCATAATCCTTTCTAATAACATTGCTCTCATCAAGAGATTATAAGGACAGCCGTTTGCTTCCCAATTTTTCATACTCTGGCGCAGATTTTCAATTTTCTCTAAGGTACTTCCTATTTTCCTTATTCCACCTATTTTCGTCCCACCCAGGACTTTATGGACGTAAGACGTTAATTACGTGAATGTAAATAAATTCTAATAGCGACTTAAATAGTAGCTGTTAGTGACACGTTGACGTATTTGAGAGATTTATGCCCGTCCGTTTCATGGCGATTTCTTGGTGATGGGTGATAGTGTGACACTCGTCCGACGGCGAGCGCCGACCCGAGACTTGGCAATGAAATAGGTATAATATTTGTCAAGGTTTCACAGAGTATGAACCAAAATGACTTTATAAAATATTATAGGCATGAAACATACGGAATCAGAGTCTCTTAAATGTGAATGACCATGTCAATCTCAAATCATACAGAGTCCCATATGCCCCTTACGACTCGCTCACTCGGGTAAATTCGTTTCTTCGCCAGCACTCGTGGGAAAATTCAACATACAGGAAAGTGTAAATACTTATAATCATATTTATATAAATACCTTCCACAGAACATTTCAGCGCACACAGTATTACACTTACACATCAAACAATCAGTTACGCAATCAGGTGATCAGTTTATGTGGGAAATAATCACCCTAGGTACGTAGTTCGAGAGTAGGTCTCACTGATGTGATCGATTGATCTATCTGATGATTGGGGCACTCAACCTCACAGTCAAGCGTGAACTTGTATTATAAGAGAGTTGTACTAAAATGACATTGATTGGATGTTTTGCACTCTTTATAACCTGTAAACCTTTTTTGACAGTAAGGAACTATTTGCTAATGAACAAATGGGATATAAAAAATAAATCCATGCTAATATTATAAATGCGAAAGTAACTCTGTCTGTCTGTCTGTATGTTACGCTTTTACGCCTAAACCACTGAACTGATTTTGATGAAATTTGGTATAGGGATAGGTTAGACCTTGAGAAAGGACATAGCATACAAAAGCTAGTTAATAATAAATATGACATTATACAATTCTTGAATAGAGTCTTAACGAACATGGATAATTAAATAGGAATCTATTTATGCCTGTTGCGCTATTAATAGATTTAACCGAGGCATTGGACAAAGTCAAGTGTGTGTATTATTTACACTGTTGATTGATGGCACTTGGTGGAATTCATTGTTACCCATATTGAGAACACTTTGTACTTTTCCACAGTACTTATTTATTATATTGAACCTGACCGGTTTCGCCTTACGGCATTCTCTAAGGTTTACATTTAGCGAAGGTTTAGCAAAACAAGTGTGTGTGTTCCCGAGGTAGTTTTTTGGGCCATTTTATTTTAATAGAATAATATACGTCTCTATGAGGATGAAGATGATGATGACTTTCCTACAGTATTATTATTTTTGACAAATGGGATTTTGACATGAGCAATAAAATGTTGATTGTGCACATTTCTTGTGCTTTCCTCGCTCTGTACGGAGCTTCCTCTTTGTTAACTTATATTGGTGCTTTCGCTCATAATGTAAAAGCCTACAAAATGTGATTACATACGCTTACACAAGATGTGATGTTGCAATAACTTTCAATGTTTTGTTGATCATTTATGTAAGTCAAGAATGCGTTCCATCTAATGCCCGCCATACACCTTCAAATAATTTGATCAAATTGGCAGTTTCAAACAGTTTCATAAAATTGACATGAGAGTGTGTGTGGCAAAATTTGAACAAATTCCATGAGAATCGATCAAATTATTGGAAGGTGTGGCAGGTATATGATATCGCATTTTACTTCAGGTAGGTGTCGAGCTATAAATATCCAATATTCGCGGGGCTCATAAAGTATACTACCACAAGAGAGCGTGTCACCGCTGACATCACTCGCACTCGCACTCGCACATGAGCCAATCAGTTTGTCACTCACTCACTCCGCGAGGCTAATGTGATTAGTCGCGCGCTCGCGCACCGCACTGCTCGTGTAGAGCCGCGCCGGCGCGGGCGCCGCGACTGAGCGCCGTGGAAATGGTGCGCAACACGCTCGACAGCCCGCACCACAACGCACACGTCAATCAGTTTGCTGCTTCCTTACATTTCATCACGCCAGCGATCATTATCTGGTAGGAATACTTTCAAAGCTAAGTCATAATAGAAATATGTGGACATATTGGAGGTGCCCAACTGAGGAAAGGAGCTATGTTTTCACATTCGTATTCGCATGATGGATATTTTGGGCGTCTAATCTTGGGCTCACCAGTATGGTCCACTACTCCATCACATTGGATAAAGAAACAGTAGGCTAACCTCACAGGTATAAAAATCCCTCTTAACCAGTGCTTGCCCAATAGTGAACTTGAACATGAAATCAAAACGACTAGTATGGTTCTGGGGCGCTATCCGTATGATGTGCCTTTTGGCCAGCGCTGTAAGCAGCGCATCGTGCGGCTGAAATTCATAACGCGGAAAGTTCTGAAAGTTAATGTTGGAATGCTGTGGTATGACCAAATGTGAACTAATGAGCGCACTCAAATAAAGTGCCCAGTGTGCAGTATGGAGTGCGCTGAGCGCGTGCCAGCTGCCAACGACTCCATAAAGCTAAATTATCGCAATAGTCGGCGGCGCATAAACAATTAACACAAACCGCGGGCGCGCGCCGCGCCGCCTCCGCTACAGTGTGCGGGCAACTTATTGCACTGTGGCCACCGCAACGTTGTAACTCTCTTGACGATGATTACGGCGTGTATTATAATGCGCCAGCATCTAGGCTCCTGCGCGACACATAGTGGCACATGCGACACGTGTCTGCTAACTAAGCGACGGATGCCCAGATGCTGACGGATATGACCTCTTAATTGTATTGTGGTCAGGGTCCTTGTGTCACGGAGTGTACACACTACACCACAGTGAGCGTCGCGTCGCTTGCTCCGCGCGAGGCAGGTCGCGTGGCTGGCGACAGTGGCCACCTGTTGCGGGCGCTCCTCGCCCCTGACCCGTCTCGCGTGACTCGCGCTACGGCGAGGTGATGTTACGGGTGATCTGTGGTGATAGGTGATGATGGTGGGACTGATGTGCCGGTCTCATTGTGTAGCGAGTAGCACTCTAGTCAGAGGACGTGCTGCCGCGAGTGGATGTAACATGGATTTATACGAGAGATGTAACCATTGTTTCAACAACTACATTACTGAAAACTCGTCTTTTTAAACCTTTACAAATAAAAACACATAATTTTATTTTTAGCTGTTGTCAATTTATATGAATGAATGAATTATTTATTTCTAAGAATATGGTACATCGAGGTCTTTAAGAGTAAAATAATAATACTTTGGAGAACAATAGACTCCCAGACTCGACATAACGGGACTCGACATAAAGGGAACAAACCGTTATTGGTTGGTAGTTATTACAGTGGTCATACATATTCTACCATAATGGGTGTAGAAATATTAAGTTTTACAATAATACTATAAAGTTTTACAATAATAATGTCAAATAAAACTTATGTCACGCATGCATATATACCTAATTAATTACCTAATTATACCTACTTAAATAAATGCTTGAACACCAAGTGTGTCTGCCTCCCCCAAGGTCGCTAAACAGGTTAGCTAATGAAAATAGTCTCTTCAGTTCAACTTTCAGTTTCAACTTTTAGATCTCAAACTTTGAAGTAGGATTGAGCTTTTCGTTGGCGTGAGTTTTACTTAAAGTTTTATCCCGGAGTGAGTCGCGACCCCAGCCCGCGCCCACGGGCGCACGGTGCCGTTGGTTCTTCTTTAAATACAGACCGACAATTTAACTGTAGCCCCTGTTTAGCCATTTTAGCCATTCGCACGTCTCGTGGTCGCCGGCACGAGTACGTGGCGCCCGGCGCCCCGGCGGCGGTGGCGGCGTCACCCCGGTCACCCCGTTCGCTAACGAGCGTCCGTCACCTACAGACGAGCTCCAGGGCGAGCCGCTCCGACGACGGCTCACCGGTAGACGTGTGCCCAATTAAAAGTAAAGGCATTTATTTCTATAATACAGCCCATTAAACACATTTGTATAATAAATTCACTCCTTTTTCACTGAACAAGAAAAATGCTTAGCGAAATTAATTAAGCATAGGCAGCAGTTACACTCCTCTTGGTTTAGACAGTAGGACTCATAGGTCCTATTGTTCAGGCAATTCTTCAAATAGATAAAACGAGATGATACTTGATGAGACGAACGAATGTATCCAAGTTCAACATTTTATTGAAATCGCTTTGAGCGCGGCCAGATGTTTTGATATCGGGGCTGAAATAAAATTAATCGTATTTTCAAACTTTATGAAATCAATTCCCACTCCCCTCCCCCCCCTCGCCTCGCGAGATCTCGCAGGTAAGCCTGCGCTCTGTAGCGGCACGGAACGTTGTAATTAAAATATTAAGTTTAGCCAACTTGCCCCAAATCCGAAGTAGGGCGGAAACTGTCGACGAGAGCCGATGTGGCTCCAAATTCAATTACTTTCCTCAGATATTGCATTCCTGGACTCCTGTGTGGCTTGGCTACGGAATGAACTAAGTAACGGCTCGTAAAGTGGCTCCATAGTCTCACAGTGCTTACGACACAGCAGTACGGCAGTCCACCCTACTGACTGCAGCAGAAAATAATTAAAGCCAGTGAACTTGATATTATTTTCTTATATCGGACTGGTCACTATCAGCTCACATCATCACTATTTTAGGAAGTCATGAGTTAAGGTAATAAGGCTAAGGGGATCTCTGCAGGGGTCAGTACTACAATAGTGGTCCAGCGTGGTACCTATATAAGCTTTTTCTCGTAGGAAGTAGATCACGTCTGTGTTAGTAAAGAAATAGGCATGACCTTCTGGTGCGAGAGCGGCCGCGGTCACACTGGCTCCCTCCTAACTGCACCGACAATGCGGCAGGTAACTACAACACCCTTCCATAACACTACATGGCGGTCTAGTAAACATAATGTTACCCATTCAGCTAACCTCCGTCTCAACTATTTATTACTCGAGTATCACAGCAGAGTCCCACACACCGGGACAAAATTAACTCGTGACAATATCACTCCTTGCGATCGTAAAAGAGCCATTCGATATTATCAACAAAAATTGGTAGTAGACGCCATGTTTGTTACTCAGGGGAAATTGCGTGTAGAATTCACATTGTTGTAAAATTAATGTTTGACAGACTTTACTACAAGTACGTTCTGTCATTAAATACATTTAACTCGTCGCGAAGGCCCCGCCGTTGTACCAGCATAACAAT
The DNA here is from genome assembly GCA_914829495.1 of Eilema sororculum. Taxonomy (NCBI): domain Eukaryota; kingdom Metazoa; phylum Arthropoda; class Insecta; order Lepidoptera; family Erebidae; genus Eilema; species Eilema sororculum. Next base: position 25,280,156 of record OU618544.1, on the reverse strand, counting down.
TCATTTCCTTACGTCTATAACATAAACAATAGCCCGTATACGTTTTACGGAGTGAACAAACGCGAGACCAATCACTGCGTGTTCCGTGTGGGTGAGCTGGTGGCATGTGAACGCGCCGCAGCACAGCAACACAAAGAATAATAAATAATCTTTGTATTTTTACAACGCTACAATTACATTAGTCGTGTTTTAATGTGATAGTAGCAGCATTCGTACAAAAAAGAACACACAGAGACCCTCGACGCATGCTGAAGCTGAAACTGTGCTATAAATCACGTTACTGACAATATGTTGTGTGTGCGCGCGACTTCAGCAACACTGAGTGAGAGGCGACACTAATGGGCCATTCAGCCGCAAGCCTCGCCTCGCCCGCGACCACGCAAGTTCCTCTGTATGTTTAATAGTAACGATTTGGATGCCAATACTTCATGCCTGCAGTATTCACTAACAACACACACGATTTAACTCATTAAATATCGCTAAGAATATCTACTAAGAGCAATTCGGTTTATTCAAAGCTTGTCTATATTGAAGTTGCGCGAGATTAGGTACTAGATTCATTTTAATAAACCATTATCATTTTAGGAGGGCAGAGCTTATAAATAAACCTGGAACGTCTGTGTTTTTAAATATTTTATTATAAACACGGCCAGCGCGTGTTTCCGTTAAAATAAAATCGTTTGGACGACGGAGAACACCGCCTCCTCTGTTTATGGACGCAGTAAACAAGTAATTAAAACTATATGGACGTCGCTGTGAACTATCTACTGCCTCACTCACTAGTCACTACGAGAAACGTACTTAGAGTGTGCAGACGCAGTTGCACAGCTATAGAGCAAAAGCTAGTGGAGTCAATCGTCGTTAACAAGGAGAAACGTGGCGCCAAGTACATAGGTAGCGCTAAACACATTTTAGCGCTAAACCTGCCTGTTTATGAAATTGATGTTACTTAGTTTAAGTTGCAACCAGTTGTTGCCCCAAACAATTATTAATCAACAGAGCGACCCTCCCCGCTGAAATAGCAGTGGACAAAAAGAAAACGAATTTGGAGCGAATGCAGAGTTCCATTAATTAGAGTGTCAGTGGGCGAGCGAAGTCAGCGAGTCTGCGGCGCGCACTTAAAGCGGACTTCCCCCCCGCTGTCGGGGCTCGGGGCTGGCAGCGCCGGCGGGGCTGTCGGAGCTGTCGGGCGCGTTGACGCCGGATAGCGACCCAACATTTACATATGCAATATACATAATAGTATATAATCTCACCACATTGCCGCTGAAAGTGTGCCTTTTTACTTTTCGGCTTGAACTCCTAAATCAATGTGTGCTCACAAAGTGTTGTCACTTAGTGCATAACCGTATTATCTTTACTACGCCTAAGTGATTTTTGTCTGAGGGGCGTTCGTGGCTAAGTGCTAACAAAGAACAAAGTGGGTGAGTGGGAAGGTGGGCATATGGCGAGGTCGTCACCACCAGTCTGATCAGTCTTACGTTCAATGTCGTAGTAGTCCGTGCCCCGGAGACCACTTAAACCCAATTGCCAAACGAATATCCGCGGTATTCCGGTAGCCAGGTCTAACTACCACACTTTGAGATCGTAAAATACCGAATTCCGAAGGTTTGTCCCCCAAGTGAGTGGGGAAAAGGCTCGCAGGCTGATGCTGATGAGAACCAGGGTTCTCATTAACATCGGCCTGCGAGCCCTCAAATCAGCAATAAATGTTTCCTAGTTTGTATATAAGGAATGAATCCCTTATTTCTAATAGCGAAATTTTTTGTAGGTACGGAAATTAAATAGTCGGGTTTGTTTGTTACATAAGGATTACCCACCCACATGAGTTGACAGATAGGCCATTACAGCATCACGAATTACTTTCAGTGGAATAAAAAAGGTCGGAGCATTAGGGACGGCCAGGAATGAATCCTGGTCTTGTACAATCGAAAGGGTAAGCAGTTCCATTAGCGAAGGTCGCGCAACGTTCGTATAATTTATGATGAGCGGTACCTGCCTTTGTGCCGCCCGCGCCCCGTCTCGTTTGGGAGATTAGCGCCGCGCTCGCCACTCGGCGCAGCTTCTCTGACACTACTATTACTTCAAACGAACAAGGTCCTGCCCACTCGAGTCAGAAGGGTTTATTTAGAGTGTGGAGTAGCGAGTGACGCACGTGAACACAACACTGTAATGTGCCGGAGGCGTGACGGTGACGTGATGGTGTCAGCACTATTGTGTTATTTACGGCTGTCATTGTGTCGCTCGCGCCATTGTGCTCCGCTATTCGTCATACATAGCGATAGTCCGATCGTTCAGCACAACATGCCTACGTGTTGTGTACAACATGCCACTTAGTTATAGCCAGCGTGTTGGACTACTTTATGTTTACACTCAAATGACAAAAAAGCGATGCGTGTGGTAGTGTGGGCCTCCATTCAGTGTGGGGGATTCCTGCCTTGCCTTTTCAACGAAATCTTAAACAGGTTTGGGAGCAAAAATATTAACCTACACTGACGGGCATGCGCAAGGGGATAAAAATAGATACCTTTGATTTTACAATGCAACTTTTTATTGTACGTATGCGGTAGACGGTAAGTTTTATACTACTACCATAGTAGCCAACAACAAACAACAATCAACAAACGGTCGCTATGATCGAAAGCCTTACTGTCAGCTATGAACCGACTGACTCTAAGTTTCATGATTGTTAAGTATATTCAGTAATTTTTTTTCTATCTTTTTTTTTTTTGAATGAATTTTTTATAGCATTTATTATGCTAACTTTTAAGTTTGAAAAACATTGGAAAAAATGAAATGCTCAAGTGAGACTCGAACTCACGACCTTTCCTTTACAGGGGGACTGCTCTGCCAACTGAGCTATTGAGCACCACTTGAATCATTCCAAATTTTCCTTCTCTTTATATCCGTCTATAAGTCTATATATTCAGTAAGTTTATAGAACAGATTTTTTAGCAATAATGTTTGCTATCGAGAACTTAGTAACAAACTCAGCGCCGCACCGTGCATCGTGCCGAGGCGCCGTGCGGCGAGAGGTCACCACTAATGACACAGCACAGCGCCGGCATTGACATTGATCTCGCGCGGAGCCACGGGCGCGACGGGCCGCTTACATATCTCTCGCATCAACAGCTGCACGCGGTGCACCTCAAGCGTCAGCATAATTATAGTTCGCCATGACCTCGGCGCATGCGTAATGTGTAGGTACGCTAAGTCATTTCTGTTTCAAGTCATAAATCAGCAGCTATGAGTAAATCATTGCGCTGATGAATCAACTAAAAACACTTGTAAGGTAACGTGTATATAAAGGTACGTGATGTAAGGTCGATACAATTTTATTGTCGAAATAATGTACGCCTTTAGTTGCCATACGTCACACGCCTCAAACTTTACACGTAGGTACTTCAGACTGCGAATCTATGACCTAATGCGAAAGTTTGATGATTGTTAGTCCGCCACGCTCACACGGCACAGCAGAAGGTACAGGGATAGACTATAGCTTGGAATAATAAGTACATTGGCTAATTTTCTCCCCGGAGTGGGTTTCATCGCGCTAACGGGATCAGAATTCTATTCGGGCGAAAGTCAAAAGTCAAAGGTGCAGACAACAACTTACTGTGAGTAAATAAGGAGACATTGTTTTGCTTAGTGACATTATACCACTGAAAATAGCATAAAATAATAGCGAATTACATGTAATACCTACTTGGGTGGTAAACAAGCGTGAGTAAAAAATTAACACACATTAAACTGGTGTATCAGATAAGGAGCAGTTAGACTAATGAGGCGGCCCCGAGCGAGCGAGCGGGCGAGCCTAAACGGTGAACGAAGAGATCTGTTTGTTTGTGAGCGACAATAAAGCGGCGCTGAGGGCCTCCTGCCTTCGGCCTCACTTACTTAGGTGAATTATCGCGGCCCTCGCACTCTGCCCTCGCACCGTGCACGGGCCTGGCGCAAGGGAACGAGCACTTACTTTACGTATTGTTTCACCAATCGTCAAATGTGGAACAGTTGGCACTGAGTACGTTTATAGCACGAATGTTTATTAATCATCAAATTAAGTTGTAGGTAAATCTCAAACTCTGTCATAAAACGTGTTCAGGGAATACCGGGAAACGTGTGTCGTACTGTCTGTCGTCACTTGGAACGTCGGCGAGAGCACGTCGCGTCGCCGCCAGACTATACTCGTACTACATTCGTGATCATGTGCTATGAGTGTAATGGGTAATGGCGTCGTAAATCTCCAGGAGAGCTGCTGATTGATTGGCACGAATAAATATTTATAGGTATGGCCTCTCTCGACAGCGGGAGGTGAAGCTTCGCTATAATACATAATATAATAAGTAACCCCTATACGAGGACACTCCATTTAACACAGAGTAGTAACTCACACCGTGAATAAAACACTAATCAAACATGTCATAAGTTATGTAGTCGTAAATTTATTCACATATCCACGCGAGTGTGTGACGGGGCTCCTTGCCCGCTCGCTGCTAATGGCCTGCGCAGTGCATGTCATTACATATTATCATTGCAGCGAGATGTGACGGGCTCTTAATATATTGTTGCTGAGCACTCTGTGACCACGATGTGTCAAACTAAGTCCATTCCACTACAGCTCGTCCCATCCAACGCATGTCACTGAGCGCGTGTGGACCTCTGCTTGGTCCTCCAGTGACATTCCAATTCAATAAATAATAGTTGAGAGAGAGTGAGTGTAGAGTAGACTGAAACATTCTAGCACTTTGTTGAATCCATTCAAATATTATAATCAATAATGAATCTCGAAGAACGTTGCTGGTAGCTCGAGTGGCCAGCCGCAAGGCCCGTTGACCGGTGGAGCCGCCTGTCACCCTAGCAGAAGCAGGCCGCGGTGGCGGCGCAAAATGCGCCTCCCCGTAACCGGGGCTAGATGGGGACACTGTGGTCCCCACAACCCGAAGGGGGCCATCTCGATAGAGATGGTCCTGGGTCTGCCGGGGTGCGAGAGATATGCTTTTGGCAATCTCACCTCCGGCAACCAAGGACCCAAGACGGCGTGCGTTTTAGTCGGTTCGAGTCCGACATAACCGCCTCCACCGGCTCCGTGGGGGTGGTATCCGTGGGGATTTTTCGCACGATAAAAAAAAAAAAAAAAAGCCGCAAGGCCCGTGATCAAACTTATACCAATAGCATAATAAAGACATTATGATATCCCAACCAGCACCAAAGTTAATGAGCATTTAAGACATACCTCGAAGTCTCGAAGGCTTCAAATGGTCAGTTCAAATTTTCACATTAATGAACTAGAGTCTTGTATTAAAATATTATAATGTGGGAACATGTTCATGGCGAGTAGTAATGAGCGTACCTACTCAAAACCTCTGTGCACGTCGTACTGATACACTGTTATCGAATTACGAAATAAATGACCGACAACAAATGAGTGCACCGACCGCCTCTCGTCAAACTCTTGTTACTGATAATTTCATCGAGCTCTATATTAATTTAATCAAGTACAATAGAACACGCAAAATAAACATTTTGGCAGCCCATTGAAACCACTTACACTTTAACGAAGGCAACAAATTGTAGCATTATTTGTTGGCCGGTTGCTCGTTCACGCACAATACTCGCAATTTGTATGCACCTACTGGAGTAAACTGATAGAGTGCAATCAAGTCACCTCATCATCAATAAACAATAATTTAATCATCAGTAAACGTGTACGTAACCATAAACAACTATACAACACGGCACTGGCCGGCCGCTGCACGCTGGAGGCATGTCACTTTATATCTGCGGTGGCACGAGACAAACACAGCTGTGTCTATTGCGCTCAGCGCTCACTGGAGCAAACTTTCCGTGGAAGTCAGTGAAGTCACAGCGGAAATGAAACCAGCCGCCGTCACCGGCACCGCCCGCGCCGTGCCCGGCTCGTAGCCGCCGGCCGCGCCGTAGCGCCGATATTGCCACTCTCTCCACGAACATCGTGTCAGCGGTTTCTCGTTTCGGGGATTTCAGGAAATATAAAAGTTTATATTCACAGCTTTCAAAGCCTTCATTTCAGATGCGGGGAAATTGAACGTCGCGTCGGCTAAGGATGTAGATGTGTCTGATAATAAAACTACACAATATTATATTTATATTACCTGCTCGAATTATATTGCGCCTGTGTTATATTTGGTCTTTGGTGTTATGTTTGGTCCAGTGATACCTATACTACTTACTCTGTCAAGAAAGTACCGGGAAAAAATTAATAATACACAAAATGATTGTTATTCATCCAAATTTATTTTATCACCTCCAAAGTATGCTCCTTCAGAAACGATACACTTACGCCAACGAATAATCAAATCATCAAAACATATTTTAAACGCTGTTTCCGGAATTGAGTTCAGTTCTCGCCGCGAATTCTCCTTTATGTCTTCTACTGATTGAAAACAAACATTTGAATTTGGAACCATAAACAAAACATTCTATCCCGATACTTTGTTGACTGAATGTATATACTTCATACTTCTCTCCACCAAGCCTTACAGCAAATAGGTTGCTTCTACGATCCGACGACGTATAAGTGGAGTGAAATAGGAAATTTAAAAATATATAGGTAATAAAATGAACGAATGTGTACAATCAGCCTCGTTACAAGCCCGGCTCTAAGGGCACCAAACTAAACAAACACACATGGCGACGACGGAGCGGCAAAGCCCCGAGACACGCTCGCACACAGTTTTGCGTTTATTTTAGGTAATTTAACTAATTCTAACAAACAAGTTTGGGGGCGAGCTAACACCGAGTTACTTGTGTCAACAATTATTAGCGTTGCGTGTACATAATCTAATTAACTCATCTAAATAAATGTTTTACGTTCATAAAACATTGTGTTTACCTGTGTAGGCAATTGTTTCTTTCATGAAAGGACAATTTTATATCAACATCAACAGTAATGAAATATTATACGTCCATAACATTCAACTTAATCGAATTCTTTAGCTAATAACGATTGGGGAGTCAATGCTTAAGACCTCTTAGGTTCAATAATACGCAATATTATCGGTCGATCAAGTAGTCGTCGCTCTCAAGCCCTCGCAGATGACTCTCCGACGACACTGGGCGCCTTTTGTAGAACGGGAGGAGTGTTGGTCCGTGATCGTTCCGTACTCATTCCAATGCCTCTTTTTGTTCATCATCTCCTCGCAAACGAAGCTTGCGCTCATTATCAGGGACCAGACTACGGTGTTCTAGCGCTATTCGCTGTGCGAGGTGGTGGCACTGCTGCGCACACGCTAAGCGCCCACTACTGCGTGGAGCGCATTGTCTGGCTCGTTGGACTGGAGACACGGCTCGGAAAAGGCGGTGGCGAGTATTGTTTGACTTATTATTGCCGTGTCGCTCACTTCACCTATCGCAGCGCACATCAGTGGTGTCACACTCGCACTACGATGGCGTCACCGCGTGCCCCGAACTATTGTGCGATATCTCCATGTCAGTCCACATTGTGTTTCATTTGGAACTAGATCTGTGCGATAGGATATTGCTTACATTGTTGTATATTTCCTAAGTAGCAGTAAACATATTTTAGCGGTTGCGTAGGTTAGCAATTTTGTACTATCTCAGTCAAACTTCCACTGAAAGAAAACCTCTGCACGTAGACAGGTATTTCTCGATCGTCAAAATTATAACCTAAATCGGTAGGTTCCTCACACTAAAATAATTACATTTTGTTGTTTAGTCTCAGGCCGGTTCTTTGCAAGTTTTGATCTGGTCTTCCATAAGTTCGACATCATGAATTTTTATTACCTAAACCTATTACTGAAAGAGATAATAAATTATGAATAAATTATAATACAAAAAACTCCACTTATAATAGGAATATTGTTATGACAGGTTCTATAAGACTACATCTCGATAAAATTAATTCTCATTTTTCACTAGGTCGCATTTTTCAAAATCTCGAAATGACTAACTACTTCGCTTTTGGACTTAAACCTTTTTCAGGGGCAGTTGCCCACCGCCCACAACAACGCGCAGTAGTTTCACGTCACAATGTTAATGTCGCCCACTAATCCGGCATTTCAAGGGAGGACACAGGTCTCCCGCGGCTTGCGTGGGGCACGCCCAGTGCTAAGTAACCGAGTGACCGCCTCGGCGACGCGACACCACCGCGGTACCACTGCGATATGGATAGTACCTACTACCGTGACACCACCGCGCCCGACATGTCGCCACTCATGCGGTAAACAGCATTATGGTAATGGGCTCAGGGTGCGCGCTGACGCGGACACCGTAGTGCCCACAGAACAGTTAACTGTTCTGTGGTAGTGCCAAGCTCTGTGCGAGCTCTGCACTGCTATATCAATGTTATGTGTTATGTGAAATTAATTCAGGACACAACGTAAAGGTTTCTACGTACTACGACCCTCAGTCGGCGTACGGTTTTAGTCGGTTCGGGTCCGACATAAACCGTTCCCTTCCGGCTCCAGCGGGGGAATCGGAGGGGATTTCCGCACGATAAAATAGACCACCTCAGGAGTAGATAAACCCTTTTATAAACGTACTTATTATTATCATTAATTGAGGAATTGTCGCGGTTTCACTCAGAAATTTCGTGATTATCTCAGGAGTAGCACCAACCCTTACGAGTATCACGTTAGCCCAATATACTACTACCTAGTTTTCATCGATCAATTACAGTACTGTCCCCTAACTCAGAACTTTTAAGGAGTTCTATAGCTTCGCTATCAACACAGCAGCATATACATAGTATACTAAACATTTTTCATACACCAATGGCAGTACTGTCTCCCAACTCCTAACCGTTAAGGAGTTCAGTAGCTTCATCATCAGCACAGCACCATCAGATGTTGACACCCAGAAGCATATACCTGAGTATGTCATTATTACGTAACAATGGCACCATACGCAAACGTTAAGGAGTTCTGTAGCTTCACTATCAACACAGCAGCATCAGAACTTGATTCAAGCATATCTCACAAGCAACACGTTAGCCCTACATACTACTAAATATTTATCATCCACCAATGGCAGTACTGTCTCCCAACTCCTAACCTTTAAGGAGTTCAGTAGCTTCATCATCAGCACAGCAGCATCAGATGTTGACACCTTGAAGCATATACCTAAGTAAGTCATGATTACGTAACAAAAGTACCATACGACCATACAATTTTCGATGATTGCCCTCGATTTCTTCTGGATTCCATCATCAGATCCTGACCTGGTGAAAATGGGACCACCTCAGAAGTGAACCCTATCCAACAAAAAAATAAAACTTGAAATCTGTCTATAATTGGCGGAGATGTCGGTGAACATACATAAAAAAAAATATGTATACAGACCAATTGAGAACCTCCTCCTTTTTCGAAGTCAGTTAAAAAGTGTGACCATATCTTCTTTGTCGACTGTACATAATGTTTATAAGATTTGAGATATACAGAATAGTTAACATTACCTTATTTATTCTGTGACATTGTGTTTAGCACAGTGCAGTGGTTCGTTAGACTATAACTTGAGCCTAATAATACCATCGTATGACTTGCTCGGAGCTGGCGTGAGCAACCTCTGCACATGTGTATCACGGCTATCATTATGGATTCTTAATTATAAACAATTAAAGTAGATACGCGTGAGAAGAAACCTTGTGTACAGACTAGCGCGCTGTGAAGAAACGCCCGTCAGGATACCTACCTACATGTATTGTGTTGGCGCCGACCGGCGCATTAATTGTAACAATTTAAACCTGGCACACTCCGACGAGCACGAACTTAGCGTTTTGATAACTGCTGTTCATTTAGTGCCTGCCTGCCTAACTGTACCGACTGCTCACTCTACCTGATACGGTCAAAGTTTCGCGAGCATAAACTTACTCTTCCAGTTGTCAAATAGATGGGAGATCCTCGGTATGCAGAATACGTAAACTTACATAAATCTTTCAAAATTATCACCTATAAATGACAGGCATTTTTAGGCAATAACATTTATCGCTAAACTTCAATATCGTTACAATAAAAAATATTGGGCGTTTCTTGTTATTTCTATACTCAGTTGGAGTGAATCTACGTCACTTACAGTTTTTCTTCGCACTTAAGAAAATACAGTCGTTATTCAATACAAGTAACACAAAGTGAATAACATTCCGTCCACGACCCACGTGCCATTGAATCGTCGTAGAGCCACACACCTCGCGGCCAGCAGGCGATAATACGATCGGACACATTCGATGATACAATCAACGAAACATCCAAATTGCTTACAAACAGATAAATAAAAGTTTTTGTGTACAGGCGAGATATTTGTCGTGTACGTGCGAACGTCTGGAAGTATCGCTTGCGTCACGTTATCGACGAAACAGGTTCGATTGTTTATAGTTCCCACGAGTGACGCAAGCAAGCAAGCTCACATACCGACAGAACTAACAGCTCGGTGCTATACACAGCTCAAGCGGCACGCGCAGCTCCTCTACAACATCTCGCACTTAGGAGGACCACAGCGCTTGCATGCCAGCTAGGCTCTTGACTCAGTAAATAATATTGACGATTTACGCACACATCCATACTTAATTTATAAAGGCAAAAGTAACTCTGTCTGTCATTTTGATGTTTGGTATAGGGGTAGATTAGACCTTGAAAAGGACATAGGCTATATTTGGTCGCGATAACTGACATTCACGCGGACGGAGCCGCGGGAAAAAGCTAGTAGGTGTATAAATGGATACCTCCCTACTTAAAAAAATCGAAGCATTGGTAGCTTAGTGGGACCCGGGACCTCTCTATCGTAAGGTCGGCTACCCGGGTTCGAATTCTGGCCATTTCATAGAGACGTGCACCCACTTCTAACACAAGCAATTTAGCTTAGTTGAGGGGTTAGAGGGAATAATAGTAATTTCTGTTGCTATTATTCTTTAAAAGAAATATAACAGAAAAGCTTCAGTCAAGTACACAAGTATAGTACGGTACAGTAAACAAGCGTAAAACAGAAAGCAAAATTGTGAACTAACCCGAGGTCAAACGCGTAACACTAAATACGCTATTGTATTTTGTGGAGTGACTTAAAACATCATTACACACGGTTGTGATTTACGAGATAGACGTTTCGATTGTCGGTTTAAACAAATTCAGATGTTGATTTATTTGAGAGCGTCACGCGACCAGCATTAGCATAAGACCTTCACGACGCACTCCCGACCCGCCCCGCACGCGCGAGCTGGCGACTGGCGAGGGCTGCCCGCGCGCCGCGCCGACACCAACACATATTTGACCTGGTATTTGAGATCGACGGCAACCATTTCATATACTTTTCTAAATCACGGCTGAGCTTTGTTTAAATCATACTTATAATTTTGAAACAAAAGTGAAATTGTCAGTAGCAAGGCTGATTTAGAACATAAAAATACCCGGTTGATGCCGAATATGTTTTTAATTGAGTCATATAATAAGTAAGTGTGAGTCAGAGCCTCATCCGTCGGTCGATCAGTACATAGGTGAGTTCGGCTCGGGCCAACATCAACAAGAAGTCGCAGCTGTAAACAAATCAAAGCCCGCGGAATGAGTTATCACGAGGAGAAACGCGACTATGAAATATAGGCAAGATAAATGTTCATTCAGAGAACTATTATAACAGCAAACTATATTACAAGCCCCTAAATACGTGTCCACAGGGTGCGCGAGTGGTGCCAGCTGTCCATTAAGGCGGGCTCGGGTTACCAGCACACGTATAAATAACCCCCCGTCTCCGTGCGCCTACAATCTTGCGCGTAAGCTATAACGTAGCCATTAAATAGTTTGTAGTTTAGGAGCAAACTGCTATAAATGCTTGCAGTGGGGGCAAGCGAGCATCAGGCATGCTGTGTGTGTTGCTGTACTTCAGCTCAGTTTTATGCGGTTCGGTAATAAATAAGACGTTACAGTTCGCACATTGCGACGACACGTATAACACGAGTGTTGCGCTACATTCTTCTCGTTACATGTCAGGACATGTATAACTAGTATTGGGTATCTGTGGAGTCACTAAGAAGCTGATATAATGTCTAAAAGCAGTACGACACAGTACTTAAACAGTACTATCAGTCAAAGTGGCTCAAATTCATTTTCTCCTCCAACAGTAAAATGTATTTAATGACGCTGAAGGTAAACACGGCGTGACCACACGTATAATAGCTTTTCAAAATACCAATTTCCGTCGTACCACAGTGGCTCACCGTGTTCTGTATCAAGTTTCTCAGCCGGGATCTAACGAGTTCTCAATGACTTCATTACGGAATAGAAATGTTCAATAAAATTAATCTAAAGAGCTGCTTTGTTTGGTAAAACGAGCCATTTGTTTAGACTAACGCCTGAGGTCCTGGGGAATGTTCAGAAATTTGCGCGGAACGACAGGCGCATAACACTGTGGAGCTAATTTTGGGCAAACTTGAGGCGTCGGCGGTACAGCCGCATTTGTAAATTGATAATGACGGCTCTTTATGTCTTACTAAACTGCCTCCAAAAACGGAGCAAGGAGTAAGTAAAGCTTCTTTAAAATTTTAAATATGTTATTTGGCCGAAGTCCTTACACATTTTTGAAAAGATTATGTGCACATTGTGAAACATTGAAACGCAAGCCTATTTTCATAGTAAGTTAGAGAAGATACAAATCGGTCGCCGCTACAAGACTGGTTGATGAAATACTTTTCTTTTCTTTCTTTCTTTTCTTTTGTCTGTTCTTTTTTTTTCGTAGCTAGCGACACGTCGCCTGTTGCTGATGTCTGCAGTCGGCTGCTAACTGGTTCTTAGACCAAAGAATTAGAAAAAATATGGCATTTCATAATATGCTTATCTTAACGCCAAATTTTAATGAATAGCCATAATCGTATGCTATGTTGTACGTTGCTCAAGTGAATCACTAAATTAATGTTGTATTTTGTATAAAAATTGTAAAAACAAGCACAGCCCGCCTCCAGCGCGCGGCACCGGGCCCTCGCGTCGAGCGGCGCTTCCCGGTACGAGAGTTTAAAAAGCAAGTTACGACCTTTGTAACTTAAGTAGATATGCAAGTTCCTATATAAGTAGATATATAAATAAAATTCGATTCTTTAATATCAGTAAGGTGGCAAACGTGCCCACAGTCTAACTAATAGGTACACCCCTGGGACACCTCCGTGTTACCGACTTGGTAAAAGATTGTATTACTTAGCTCTATTTGAAGAAGCTCACTCCGTCATCTCGTAAAGCTTGTTCTAAATTCCATTTTATGATCTTGTTTACGATTATGACTGGATTGAACATTTATTTTTTATTCTAGTTCACGAAAATATGACGACGATATAAGTAGAAGATTACGTTGGACACCAACAATATTTGCTTTAGAACGATGTCGCTCCACTGTCCGGTTTCGAGACGCGGCGATTGATAAAATAACAACTTACAATAGAACTTGCTTATGTTAATACTTGAATAGTCAGTGTACTATACAACTGACGATGAAAATTGATTCACTTTTTCCAGTGTTCCGTAGTCCCCGTGACGAAGTGTCCCAGTCCCCGGGCTGTGCGCGAGGCGCGTCGTGCGGGGCGCCACATGACACGTTAACGATGTCGCGCGATGATTTACGATCGCATTTACGGTTCATTTGACGCGCACCATGTGCTCGTGCTCGTGCGCGCACATGACGCGCCGGGACGATGTGCTTCTGATTTCAGCCATGCCATAAGTATTAAAAGAAGTTTCAGCTTATTTCGATGTAACTTCACCTTCATTTGTCAGACGGCGTTCAGTATCTGTGATTCTGAATAAATTATATTTCTAGAAGATAATCAACATATTGCGGTTATTTTTAGTCTTTTATGACAATGGTTATAAAATAAAATAATCTCATTACACAGAGTTTTATGTTACTTGAAAATTAATTTCCAGCAGCCAACAATATTCTTTACATTTAAGCAACATTGTTTCAAATAAAAAGGACTTGAAGTCATAAATTAACAACAATCTGTCATCATTTAAGGTTTCAATGACAATAAAATGTTGCTAAACGTCTTCATCTTTGACATAATTAATGTCGGTGGCCAGTCGTAAGACTTCGTTCATTATTAATTTTAATCATAATTATTTTTTTTCAAGTTTTTCTCATTCTCGAGACAATGATTGAAGATTGTTCCAGTTTCATTGGGTCGCAATATGCCTTAGGTCGATTCCACTCGCCAATTACGTAACATCACAATGGTCTGTGGGTCTTTGTAATAACGATGAATCCTATATGACTCCTCCTCTCTTGCCCTCAGGAATCCCAGACGCAGGTGCAATCAAGGTTAACATTTATTAACTGGGTGTTTATAGTTTTATATTATACTCGTTGGTCGGCAATTTAGATTAGATTGAAAGCAAGGAAGTAAAATATTATATTTATTTTCCTCACAACTCGCCATGAGTACAATTATTCGTAACAGTAGGTGCAACTAAAACCTAAAAAAGCCATTGTGGTGTGACGGTAGTGAATGCGACTGCTACATAGGGGCGCGGGTTCGATCCCCGCTCAGTGCAAATATCTGTATACCAACATAACACCCAGAAATATGTATGTATTTACAAAAAAGAGGTAAGTATCTAAGTATGTTTATCCGCATTCTAGATTTCATAACACAAGCCAGTTAAGCTTACCACGGGTCTAGATAGCGTTGTGTAGAATATTCTGGAATATTTCTACACTGTGCGAACTTAAATAATATTTGCCTTCCATAACCTCTGCGCCTGAGGCTCCCAGGGTGTCCCAGGTAACAAGACAGATCAGATTCGCTGCAGTCCATTTTTAAAATTAATACAGCTATATCATCTACCCATAGAATATTAAACTTTTTGGGATGTGTTCCCTCCTTTCATGTTCAAAGTTTTTTTGACGAGGGGCCGAACAACTTTTTGTGATAATGTGTAAGTATAAGTCTATCTCTGGCCGTGGGTTGGGGCGTAAGGTTTTTTAGATCTATTTCACACGATATGGTTAAAGATTAGTAATATTATTAATGGTTCTCGAGGCGGATTGTATACATTATGATTATTAAAAGCAATGAAGATTAAAACTAATAATAATATTATTGCTGAGCTGAGGCAATAACACATATTATGTGTTATTGCCTCAGCTCTTATAAAAGTCTGTGGTGGTCAGTCAGCTCAAGTACTGCACGCGTCAGACTTGTGTGTGGCGTATTAGAGAATAATGTATTTGGCTACGTCGGCGTCAATTTTGTTGTTGGTCTATTCAATTATCAATTTTAACGATACGTTGTTACTAATCTTATAAAGTGGAAGCATCTTTCGGTGAGTGACTCATCAATGTCGATCCGACACTATCAAAGCTAGGATTTTTCTGTTGTCAATATTTCATTGATTTAGTTTTGTGTGAAGTGATTGTAAAGTAAAAGTAGCCATCAAAATATTGATAGCGCTTCATCTTATACGCTCATTAAACTGTCATCTCGTTCATTCATTTGTTCGAAATAATAGCATCGACTACGAGATGCTGCGATATAGCTATGCTCGCGGCGGCGATTAGACGAGCGTCCCCGACCGTCAGTCCGCCGGCGCTATCTGGAGCACATGTGATAACAATCAATTCATCTGCTCTACGCTAGACACAGACACATGGCAGTCGTCTGTGATTGTCACAGGGTTGCTAAGAACCGCATCAGCGCTAACGAGTCTGGCGAAGGTCTTTACTTTGCGTGTCATGCAACGTAACGGCCTATCATTAGAAATACCGTTAAAATAGACTATCAGAAAACTATTGAGTTTGTTGACTGGATATTTTATGTAACCTGCTATGTGAGTGTGAAATGCAAAATGACATAGTCTTTTCGTTTGTGGTGATACACAACAAAAGAGATTTCGTGCGCACCACATCGTTCAAGTACTTTGTACAGGCGCTTATGTTAACGTCTCGCTTCGTCTCGGTCACGTCGTCGGCTGGGATTAACAAAAACATGTAAGAAAATGGCGAATTACGAGCGTTAGGAGCGTGGAGCGAGGCGAGGCGTGCGAGTCGCGCCGTACGTGGGTCGCCTCGCAATGGCGCGACCGGCGAGTGGCGACCCGCTGGCCAATCTGTACATCTAACGTCGCTAAGTACCAGCGGAATCGTAATTTCACATCTAAACATTCTTACATGTTTAAATAATTTTTTTTTAATAATTGAATGAAATTCGTAACACCTATCAATCTTAACACCTGTTGCCTGTCACTAACATCATGATGTAAACTTAATGACTTTAGATTAGACTGTTAATTGATTTCACCATTTTGGAATTAGGCCGCAGAGATAACAGAAAATCATTTTCTTATACCGCTTGGGTGGCACACAAGCACGCGACCCACCTGATGGAAAGTGGTTACTGTGGCCTGTAAAAACCTTCTAATGTCCTAATGTCCTTCTTGAAGAACCTCATATTGTAGTCGCTTGGCAAAACCCCGACAGGGAGTTCATTCCACTTTAGCTTAAGCGTGTGGCGTGTGGGGGATGAAGTTCCTATAATACCTGGCTTACTGTTTGCAGTCGCAACATACGAGGATCGGTTCCCAGAGACCTATGGGCTCTGGTGCCGTATAGGTCCAATAGGTGTAGTGACGTGTGCGCCCCATAGGTGTATGGAACCCGGTGACCTAAATTGGTGTCGGGAGCTCCGTGGGCGTTTGGCCTGTAGTAGTGCTCTCCATTCTCAAAATAATTAGGAAATTGATACAGCTTTATGTGGTAAACACAACTTATCATCAGTGATTCTAATTTCTAAGGCGAAGTTTGTCGTTAAAGTTTGTCTGGATATTTTAAATACACGGTGAAAGTATGCGGCAGAATTAGTTTTACAATGTTACGTTGTACTTGGAAGTGGAATGTTCCCGTACTGAGGCACTCCACCTCCCACTGCCGGCAATGGTTTAATAATTAAATGTTGGCAGAACGTTACCTTGCTATTGGTTCGTTACGGGACCGTCATTCGACGACAAATGTGTGAAGCCATTCCACGTGGTTGCGCGGCAGATTACACCTTTATCTTTTCAAAATATTTACTTTTCTGACTCCGTCCGGTCCTCATAGTTGAGATAGCGTTATTCGCATAGCATAACCTCGATTTGTTAGTGTTCCTTTCCGACGTGTCGCTTAGCTTCGTAAATTGCAACATGCAGGTGAAAGAGTACGTACGGAAGAACAAGGCAGGTGAAAGAGGAGGAGAGTAATCAGTTAAGAGGAAAGGTGATACGCATAAGGTCGGGTCTTAATTCGTTGTTTTAAATTGTATTACACAGGTGCACGAGTATGCATTTAATAAACTGAGCTTACTTCAATGGAATATGGTAACATAGTTACATTTATTTAGTCTAATTTTTTGGTGAAATCCTCTCTGGGTAGCAGCCAAAATAAACCAAAACCAAAAATAACGAATCGGGACGGCGTCTTATGGAGTCTGTTACACCGAGTTACTCGTCTCGTTATGAGCGTACAATGTGATTGTTTCCCCGAGTGCGGCTTAATTCGTCGATAGATTCGCTTTATTTAGCGAGTTCCGAGTTATGTATTATTTAGTGCCGATCGTAATGGCGTACCATAAATATCATAATAGCGAGGTTTACGAGCCCGTGCGCCCCGAGCCCCACGCCGGCCGCCGCGGTCGAGGCGACTGGCGTTACTTCGCCGTGTTCCCATGGCGCTGGCGCTGTGATAATTACGATACATGAGTACAATGTGCGTAATTATAACATGCACATAATTACACGATTCTTTTGCGCAGTTATTTGTTCTAGGAGTATTCAATTTCATATTAATCTACTAGCGGACCCGGCGAACTTCGTGCCGCCAATTTTTTTCCACCCGCGTGGCGTTCGATCCCGTTCCCGCTACACCCTCTACTATATTAAGCATGTATTATACATATAAACCTTGCTCTGGAATTACTCTATCTAATAAAAGAAAGCATATATAGCAAACAAAGCATACATAGGGACGGACAGACGCAGAAAACGACTTTTCTTTATTATACAATGTAGTGATCGAATCGATTTTTATCGTAAAGGAAAAAATAGTGATCGGTCCAGGCGGAATTTGAACCCGCGATCCTTCTCTTACAGGGAGAATGCTTTTGACCACTAAGCTATCTGACCAGATTGGTTTGGTAGCTTAGTGGTCTGTGGTATAACTCAATTTGAAAAAATCATTCAATTAATCTATGATGAAATATGTTAATGTTATTTATTAGAGTCTGGTTTTATGTCTTTTCGTCTATATTGAAGATAAATCTATCGAAGTAAGTACGGTGAGGCACACATCAAAGATTGAACCTTACCATTCATTGGGGTCTGATTGGTAGTAATTCTGATTAGCGGGGTGCTTGTCCGTAGGGTTGCCAGATAGAAGATACGATCCAAATCTTATGCGGCCTGGCACGTGAGGACGATAGCAGAGGCCGGCGTAGTGCAGTCCTGTTGTAGGTTATGTTTTTGAGGATTAATCCTCAAAACTGTGTAGGTATAGTAGCAAAGAAATTAATGTAGTAGGTACATTATTTTATAAAACACTAAGGGCCACTAAGCCATGTCGGGGGAACCATGTATCGTTCTATGACTGAGTGCTTTACCAGTTAGGGTCCCCTGATATAGCAACGTTTGAATCAAAATATCAATAGGTATATCAAACTTAAAGGGCAAACATAATTTATTTTCAGATTTTGGATATGTTTTTTTTTGTGACGGGGGTTGTTTAAATTTTTAATTTCAGTATTACTACTATTACCTACTGTCCGATACGTGTCCTGTTCCAGGTCGGCACTGGGCAGTGGGCAGCCCTACGCCTGAGTATCCCTACCCGTCCCTAAATCAAGCCGGCTCATCTCCGGCTCCGTATGACACCTCTTATCTCAATTTGGATCAGATTACGTGTCTCTCACACACGTACTTACGTCTGGTCGAGCGAGTTAGCACAAATAATTAAGTCAGCTAACCCTGGGAAAGGTTCCGGGGCGCCTTCGCAACTCCAGTACTTACAAGGGTTTATCGTCGGATTATTGAGACACTGATTTTTTCAGCACTGCTATGAATTTATTACATGAACGTAGCAAACTAGCTGACGCCAATCTACCTGATACCTTAAAATTCCTTCAGTTGCCACTTGCACCTCAAGTGGTTCTTCTAAGGGGGCTAGAAAGAAGGTGTGAACGGGCAAAGACAAAAAAACGTGTAAAGCTTCCGGTTGCGTTAGGTACGGAGAGATGATGAATTAGAAATACAGCATACTACTATTTAAAGCCGAATACAAAGAGGGCGAGTTGACCCATTTCTATCGGCAAGCAAATAGTTGAGTCCTATGTATTTAATAACAAACTATTTGCACGCGCCGTCCTCCGTCCGTCCGCCGCCGGACCGCGCGTGAATCACAACTTTTATTCCAACGTTCCCAACTCGACTCCACCGTGATTTACGATTTTTAGCGCGAAACTGTAACATTTATTTTACGTGATTTCCTATGAACCGGTGCGCGCGGTGTTAACTAACATTTGGGAAATATCTTACCAACAAACATTGTACAAAAATTAGTTGGCAAAGTTTGAAACTTTTTTATATCGACTCAC
This sequence comes from Eilema sororculum, assembly GCA_914829495.1. NCBI lineage: Eukaryota > Metazoa > Arthropoda > Insecta > Lepidoptera > Erebidae > Eilema > Eilema sororculum. The sequence goes on along the minus strand of OU618544.1, from coordinate 25,260,574 downwards.
CGGAACACAATCTCAAAATGCGACGTCGAGTAGGGGTCCACCGTAGGGGTCTGTGGGGGAGTGTCCCACAGGGCACACGTGTTGCACTGTCACTGCACACGCGGCGCGAGCGGAGCGGTCGAGCGGTGGAGCGGAGCGGAGCGGTGGACGCGGTCGGCACGCGCGCCCTCGCACTCGCGACTGCCGCGCGCCGCCACCGCCGGGCCCAGCGCGCCACGCCACGCCACGCCACGCCACGCCACGCCACGCGCAGCACACTTGGACCGATGGAATATCTTGAACACTACTACTGATTTATTAGCTTGGCACTTGTACTCAATTTATAGTTCTAGTTTTTCACTCGCACTCAAAAAAATGTTCTTCAGTTACTCAAAAGAGACTCTCAGTACCTACTTAGCTGATTCTTTAAAAAAATATTTAATAATCAATCAACCAATCAGTTAGCCAAGCACAGTCCACTGCTGAACATAGGGCTCTCCTATTGGGAGGGGTTTTAGCCTACTACCACGATGGACAGACGGATTGGCAAAGGGTTTCCTTTCGAGTTTTTCTTGACTCACAGTGATAATATCATTTGCGTATATTTCCGTTAGTTATTAATATGACACCGGGGGACAGAGACACGTTTGAAATGTGGTACCGGAGAAAGATAGAGGGGATAAACTGGAAATTTAGAGTCTTAAAGTACTGTCCAGTCCAGTCTTACTGTCCAGTTTATCCCCTCTACACTGCATCAGGTACAAAAGAAAACTTATTACAGGATAGAAGGTCCATATTGAAAATAATCAAGAACCGAAGAGGAAAGATGATTGGCCACCAGAAAAGATATGACTTATTATAAAAAAATGTCATAGAAGAGAAGGTAAGGGATGGAAGGAAGAGGTGGACCGAGGGGAACTAGTGGTACAAATCGCGTCGTATCAGGAGGTCAAAAGATTGTCAGAGGACAGAAAAGAGTAGCGATTACTTGACCGAAAAGAATGTAGCTTTAAAGTTTAGAGAGAGAGAGAGAGAGAAGAAAATCCCAGACCATTGTAATGTACACATTTCATTAGAGGGAATTGAACCTATATGATATGACAGGTTAAATGGTGGTAGACCATCACCATTGAACGTGAACCTGTCACGTCACGTCAAGGAGAAGAAAGTGCCAAACGATTTTATATTATTTCAAATATTATTCCTTATCGGAACACATCGCACGCATAGCGCCGGGGACGGGCGGAGCCTGGAGAACCGCAAGTGCGAGCGCTCGACGCGGCTCTATTCACTCCGCTCGGCGTGTTTTATGTGCCGAACGGAATGTGTGTAAACATTAAAAATACAGGAATTCAGTGGAGTGAGTCTTTTATAGGCAATGTGTTCAAAATCGCGACGGCGGGAACGTTACGACGACGCGGGATGGTCTCGTGAACGAACGCTACGAGTAACAATAACATCGCGCAGTGTGTGCCGAGACCGACGCACATCGTCCATCGCACATCGCACATGTGGTGCGTTTATCAGCTACACAGCACAGAGCGGCTGTGTCTGTGTACAGTAATGCGACGTTTACGCGCTCCACGCTGCGACGTTTTATTGCGCCTCGGAAATATTTCAATCAGTGCCATTAGCGTTAGCTCATGACTCCTCCGGCGCGCGATAACTTGTTGCGTGGCCAATCGCTTCACTGTGCACAATACACACTACACTTTTGTGAATAATCGTACCTGTACGTGACCATGACAGGAAAACACAATAGCACTTTATTGGACATGAAATCGAACCCCAGATCTCGTACACAGCACACGTCAGACGTACTCACTGTCACTGTGTCACTGGGTAGTAGATGCTAACTTAGTTGTATAACGACCTTCGGAACATCTAAGCTAATCTTAGATTAAAATAGTATGCAATTCCCACTTGATGCAATTCTCACACGAATGGAAGGTAACATCCGAGATCCATCTACTGAGATATTATAGACTACGGCATCTGATAAATCGAAAGTGAGAAACCTATTTTCCCATTCTGACCAACTAAACTGAATAACTAGTTGTTCCGATATTGAACGAAATAAAGTTGATTATTCCGATTGGAACGGAACGCAGTGCATGGTTTTGTTCTGAGGTAATATGGGGATTCATTTATAGATTCCCTAAGGTACAAACAACACTACAAGCTAATAATAGCTTTATCGGCATTATTCCTTTGATGAGATCGAGTCGTAATATTAGCGTAGAGATGAGAATCCAAGTGGCCAAGTCCTTGGCAGTCCTCAGCAGTCGACGATCAGAAATTAAAAGTCTATACTTCATCAAAATTCATATATTCGTTGTTCGTTAAAAGGTTTGCATTACTACTTGAGCGGGCTCTGTTTTATTTTCATCACTAAACAATCTGTAGGAATTGTAATCCCAGTCGATGTGCGTGGTCTCATTGTTTATTCCTACGTTCATCTCTCCCCCAAGCCATTCCAACTATTAGGTAATTGTGCCCAAGCGTTATTGCGCCAAGGTTGTCTATAGAATTCATTTTCATATTATCATCTTCGGTTGATTTCATTCGATAGATCGAAATCACTGCTAACCGCTGTTGCCCGTGGTTCCACCCGGGTCTTTGTGTTTTTCCAGATTGTAATCTATCGCTATGCTAAGCCGTTGCCACTACACTACACCTGGCCGTAATATTTATTCCGGTCAATATCATGTAGGTACCTTGTCGTGAACTTAGCACAAACTTATCGTTACTGTGACATAACTATTAATATTTATGCTCTCTAACACGTGCATATTTGGCTTCCATAATAGGACCTTGTATGTCATTAAATCAGTAATATCATTCGTTATTGAGGCTACGTACCTAATCCAAAATATTAAAGTGCCTGTTTAGCGCGGCGCTATCGTACCTAATCTGCGCGTGTGTATTCTAGGCACGAACCGACCAAATATAAGTTATTCTGATCTATTGTAATATTATCGCGATGTGCTGTTGTCTACAGGCGCCCACAACGCCGCCGCCGCCGGCCCGCCAGGTAGCGGCGCCAGATCGAATGAACACGCGCTCTAGACTAAGTGAATGTTTGTAAATAGGCCAAAAAAAAAAGATGAAAATACCTACTGAGTTTCTTGTTGGAGTCTTCTCAGATCTGGCCGAACTAGTCTTTAATATGTGTCTTTATTAACGTTTTCTAAGTGCCGATATAATGGCCTAAGCAGAATAAATGATTTTTGACTTTCTAACTCTCTACTTATGCACGCTCTGGTTTCAGGGCTTCTGGGTCGAATCACTGGATTGAGCTACACAGCCCTCAGATTCTCTCGACAGAACGCCACTACATACCCAGAATGGTGAAAGAAGCAATTGAAATGAAAAAAAAAAATACAAGAACTTCAACCGGGAAGATGGGTTTCAACTGTCGAGTGTCTGGCATCCAGTGATTCGAATGTTCACAGGACCTACAATTTCAAAACCCGTGCGAGTCGATTCAGTGAGTGTTGTATGTCGAAAACGCGATCGAGTACAGTGCGAGAACGCGGACAGTGGTAGGGAAGACGCGCGTCATAAACGAGTGCGGAAGAGGGTAGACAGATACGGTCTGCCCAATAACAACTAGCTCGGCAGTCGTCAGTGCACCGTGATCATGGCGCTTGAAACAGCGCCGAAATATCAGTTACCAAATAAAAACTACGAACATGGTAAATATCCCGGTGAGTGTTATACTATTAAAATGTATTGACTGCTAGGAAAAGCATGAATCTTCCATTTGTTTGCGCATTTCTGATCTCAATTAACAGGAAACGTGAGAATAGTGAATGTGTATCAAAGTGGACTCGTACAATAGACACTAATCTGCTCAATGGACGTACAACATCAAACAACGCGGACTTGGTGAGTTTGGTCGTTTACTCATTTATCTCCACGATCAAGATCTACCTATATTCTATTTTCAATGCAGTGGCTAATTTTTTTACAATACATTTTAAATGTGCCTATTTCCTAGCCGAGTATCATCAATCGCAGACCTCTGCAAAGTTTAAAATATACGTGGATGTAGGTGAGTAGGTGTAGCTGGCTGTACTCGTACCGGTGTACGGTGCCGGGATCCAATCAACTCATTGAAATTTTAATGAACACGTCTGACGTTAATCTCTCTCAATGGTAGAAAGCGAACTTTGTTTGGAACTTTATTTAATTTTGAACTTTACTTGACTTATGTTGATGCACATTCAGCTACCAAATTTTATTCCATTCCAAAGATATTCATTTTGCCTATAAAGGAGGAAAGTAAAACAATAAAGATGTTCGTTGGTTCATACTTCAGAGGGTCACAGGGGCTGTGTGGTGTGGTTGGGAGCGCTAAAAGTTGTGCCTTCGTAGGAAGAGCGGTATGACTTCGTTTATTGCTTCGCAGAGATTGTGGTGACATCGGTCCATATAAACCTACATTGTTGGTGAAAGAATACTATATCATTTCGGGCTAATTAGCTGCCGGCTTACCCGTGTACCTATGCCATACCATCACACAAGTGGAACCAGAGCGGATCGCGAATGTGCGAATGAGTTAAATATTTACTAGGGAGCAGTAAGAAGGGTCCGTGTGTCTAGTGGTTAGATAGTGACGGGAGACGAGGGTTGCGCAGTTCTACCGATAAGGATGGGGAAGGAAAAAATGTGAAAGCGATAAGTATCACGCGGGATTGTGCCGGAGAGGTGATGAGTAACAGTGTAACTCAAACTGAGCTCAGTGGAGGCCCAGCAGTTCAATGTATCATCTTGTAAATTGTTACGTTCGAGGTTGCAGGACTAGTAGGCTTGTTTTTCGTGACGTGTTTTCAGAAAGTTAGTATACGCTATTCGCATGTTTGCAACGAGCCCACAACCACGAACAAAACATAAAATGCAAATAAAAAGTGTCATATCTCATGAACGTCGCCGTGAAATAGCTCCTTATCTAAATCTGGCGAGGACTTCCCTGGTAGCGTGGTAGGGGAGCCTCAAAGTACCACCAGTCACACGACGCTCGCCCTTGAGCCGCTGCTGTTCAATGCACAAATGTATATTACATTAGACAAAAGTTTTTAGGTTATAAGTATCTACTTCGGTAGATATGGTTTTGATTGTATTCATACGTCTATAGGTCTCCAAATATGTAGACAGCTAAGGTAGGCAGAGACTGTATCTGGTAGCTATGTGTATACGAAGATATACCAAGACTATTGCCGTCTGCCTAGTACGTTGGTTAACTTCTTGCTGCTGCCCAAAAACACTACGCAACCCGGGAATAGAACCCAGGACCTCATAGTCGCATGCAAATAAAGGCGTCAATATATGCCAAGGAACAAGGAACGAACCTATATTCAGTGTAAAAAAATATTATACAAATCGCACAGTACCTGTATCGCCTGCACAATGGACGTGTCTGAAAACTAAACAGCGTGTTACTTGTAACCGCGAGGCGACGGCGGCTCTCTAGCTCCCGGCAGCGTGACGGTAATAATTAATACTTTACGAGCTAAACCGCAACTACACGTCACGCACACTGCGGCGGACCGCGACAGCGGCGGCGCGGGTGCAGGCCTAAGTCTAGCTTCATAAACATTTCACAAAGTACAGCTAAAGCCGCTCAAAAATCCCCATTTTGCGTGTGTTTTAATAATAATAATAATAATAATAATAATAATTGTCTTTATTGTACACCAAGGATATAGCATATAACACGTAACAACAATTGGGTAGGTAAATACAATTGGCGGCCTTATCACTCTGCGGCAATCTCTTCCAGGCAACCATAGGATGGAGAGAAAAAAATTGAGACAATCATTTCAGGGTAGTTTGGTGTACATGGATAATAAATAATCAAGAGATAACAATTAAAATAAATAAACACAATAGCTACCTAAGTATAGGTAGATATACATAAATATATCAAACATACATACATACTATTACGAGTAATATCACAGATTATGGCATAACATTAATATACACATAAATATAGATAATAAAATTTTCCCATAATAAAATCAAGGAAAATAATGTAATTATTTATTCCGCTTCTGTCAGAGAGCCTAGATAGTGTTCTCTGACTTGCCTTTTAAATATGAGCAAGGACTGAGCTCGCCTAATAGTTGCTGGGAGAGCATTCCACAACCGAACCGCTTGAACCGAAAAAGATTTGTCAGCAAAATTGGTGGAATGACTCGGCATTTTCAATCTCAGATTCTCTGATGATCTCAAAACCTTCGAGTGCGTGTTGTACAGGAACTCAAAACGTTGTTTGAGGTATGAGGGAGTTAAGGGATTAAATAAAATATTGTACAACAAGGAAAGAATATGAGTATTCCGGCGAAGGCGTATAGGTAACCACTTGAGTTTTTTTCGAAATTCCGAAACATGATCATATTTGCGTAGACCAAATATGAATCTTATACAAAGATTTTGGAGTCTCTCAAGCTTGTTAAGTTGGTCTTCAGTGAGATCGAGATAGCTGGCATCAGCATAGTCAAGGATAGGGAAAAGAAGGCTTTGTGCAAGCGCAGTCTTTGTGGCAGTGGGTAGAAAATTTTGGAGCCTGCGCAGGGACCCCGCCGCGGCAAAAGTTTTGCGCTTTAATTCCTGGACCTGTGGACCCCAAGATAAGTGATTGTCCATAAGTATCCCCAGGTTTTTAACCTGGTGACTATAAGGAACATTTACTCCATTACAAGTCACGTGTGGAAGAAGTGACCAATCTACTTTCTCCATCATCCTAGAGCTACCAACAACAATGACTTGTGTCTTGCGTGGATTAACCTCAAGTCCGTGCGAAGCACTCCAGTTACATATTGATGCAAGGTCAATGTTAATGGTGTTGACAGCATCCTTCAATTGATCCGCTGGAGCCCGAGAATAAATCTGAAGATCATCTGCATATAGGTGGTAGGAAGAAGATAGGTCGTTGGTGATTGTGTTTATAAAAACTGAGAAGAGTAAGGGAGATAAAACGCCGCCCTGTGGTACACCAACAGTAGTTGTACACCATGAGGAAGAAGTATCCTTGATACAAACACGCTGTCGGCGACCAAACAGGTAACTACGAAACCAGTCAACTACCGTTGGAGATATGTTAAGAGAGCTCAATATGCCAAGTAGAACGTCGAAATCAACGGTATTAAAGGCATTACTGAAGTCTAACAGCGTTAACACTGTCAGCTCACCTTCCTCCATAGCCGATCTGATGTCTTCCGTAATATGAACCAGTGTAGTAGTAGTACTGTGACCAGAACGAAATCCCGACTGTAGAGGATTCAATAGTGAGTTTTTAGAGAGGAAAATAGTGAGTTGGGTGTGAACAAGACGTTCGAGTACCTTAGAGAGGAAGGGCAAGATAGAAATGGGACGATACTCTGAGAAAGAGGAAGGATTTTTCTTTTTTGGAATAGGGATTATTTGAGCATCCTTCCAAGCCATAGGAAATACGTTAATAGTCATAGAGAAATTCAAGATATGGCAGATGACAGGCAGAATTTGGTCGATGATAGGGTGGATCATATTACGGCTGACACTATCACTTCCCACCGCGTTAGACGTAATTGACATTATGCTCTTCTTGACATCACAAGCAGAGAATTGACTAAAGAAGAATGGAGAGCAGTTGGGAGTCGAGACAGATGAAAGATGCTGTAATATATTTTGTTTTGTCAGTCTATCAAACTTTGACGAAGATGAGAAATATTGATTAATTGATTCTAAATTTACATTGTTAGGGACTGAGTCTTCACGAGATTTGCCAACTCCCAAAGTCCTTAGAAATTTCCAGACTTTTGCTGGATCTCCGTTTTCCACAGAGTTATGGATATGTCGGCGTTGAGCATTCCTACACACCCTATTGCAGTGATTTCTAATGGCTATATATTTATCCCGGTTTATATCCGTAGGACACCTCTTATACTTCGACTTGGCTGTCGCTTTTTTTGATATGAGGGATTTGATTTCAGTCGTTAGCCAAGGCGACGGGAGCCAAAGAGGTACTTACAACTTTGTGCCCATGCTTGTGAGCACCGGTGTAGGTGTCCATATATGTGCAGGATTATCTTTTAACAAAGGGAAATTGGGTTTTATTTTTCAGCGATGAAAAATGAGCGATGAAATTATTTTGTATCGAAATGAAATATGTGACAAAGAGCTTTTCAATATAATCAAAATAATAGATGTTCAGTTTTGATAAGAAATAATTAAAGAGAGAGGTAAGGAAAGTTTACTTTGGAAGTGCGCGCATTAACAATGCTAAACGAGCGATTGGAACCTCGTCGTAGAAACCGCGATTGCTTTGAAGACCTCGTTGTGTCCGACACAGAACACAAAGTGTCGTTAAAATTTGTTGATGGAAAACCTTTTGTGTTTCCTTTGTGGGACGCGGACGGTTCAGAAAGTGGACCCAATTTGTGTTCGACCTGTCGGGAAGTATTTCAATATTGACTTCCATAAGTTTGTACAAAGTATATAACTAATAAGAGTGAGATCTCTATATAAACTTGGTTGTTGAACTAACTTTCAATGAATAAAGTTCAATCTGTGGCGCGTGTGACACGGGGTGCGTGCATGCACACACACACACACACACACACACACACACACGCATACACACATCCACGCATTATGGAGAAATGAAATATATCGCATATGTAATGCAAAATAACGTACTTACTGTAAATAAGTGTACTACTGTAAAATGTAATAGGTGAAATTTCGTGTTTTGTTTGTTTGAACGAGCTAGATACGCTCCCGCTACGGAAGACTGAATATAATTGCTCCCGCGTATCTAGATTCGGACGTGATAGAAGATTTGGATGGATTTTGCTGAATGAAGAAAAGGCTGAAAACGATGACTTTGCGGACTATACCTACTGGCCAGCTAGACAACGTCCTACCTCCTGCACTAAAGACGATTTGTATAAATCCACTGAGGGCGCGATTGAGATGGCACAATTTTATTCATGGAATGGATGGAATCATTTAGTGCCAACAGTGGATCATTGACACGAGAAGAAGAAGAAGTTTGACTACGAGTTTCCCCTCGAAATAGAACTAATGTTTATTCTTGTAGTTTAAAAGTGTCACACAAGGGTGTCTGGAACTATATAAATATTATGTGCGCAATGCAGTGCAGCCTGCAAATAAACAACTCGACTTTAAAACTTGCAACAATGTTCCTGTTTGAGTGAACTGTATGCTGGCACTTGAGGAAGGAGGTAACAATATCTTAACATTGTAGGTTGCGATGGGCCCTGGCCGGTGTTATTCTCTTCACTCTTCTCCACCTCTTAAAAAATCACGCTCTAAAAGTAACAAATAAGAAAATATCAAGAATAGCCGTGGTCGTATGCCACGTTTTCCCTAGTATATATTGTTTTGTCAGAGTAAGTGGCATACGACCACGGCTATTCTTGATATTTTCTTATTTGTTACTTTTAGACCGTGATTTTTGGTAGTCGGGTTTTAGTTTTAAACTTTATTTTTTAATTATTTTATTTTGGGGCAAGGCAAAGCTAATAATTTATACATGTCATTTGATACCAAACACGGCATATTTATCTCAAATTTATTTTAGAACACAGTACCTTATGAGCGCTAGAGGGCGCCACACAAGATTGAGTTACACGTCATATAGCCTATAACCATTGGACAATAAAGCCGCTTGTAACGATACCTCATTTGTCCATTTCTAATAAGTAGTTGAGGAGCTATGAGGGAACAAATGAACATACATACATACATACATACATACATACATAGCCTGTCAAAATCATAACCCTCCTTTTGGCTTCGCCGTAGTCGGGTAAAAATAGAGGCACGGCCACTTGCGCACAAGAGGGCAAAAGCAACAGAATAGGCCCAAACACAAATAAAAGGTAAGTGAGATTTCCGACACATTAAGGAAATTTAATCAAGAACTATCAGTAGATTTCCCCTGATGTGTAACAATATGCCGTAACATAAATATATCCGAGGGCCACACACTATAACCAGTAGAACAAAACATTCCAAGTAGTTAACAGTGGTAACAACAGCTGGAATGACCCACCTTTCTCGCTATTTAATCTTAAGTAACTATAGATTTTTCATGTGCTCACCACACACTGTAGTATACGTTAGCTATCAATAGGAAATTACATCATAATTCATAACTAATATTGTGTTGTAGCACAAACCGCGGTATTAACGTGTGTATGAGTTACGTTGGAGGCGTGCCGCGAATGTATGAGGCGCCTCGCGCGTGTGTGAGTCGCGAGTCGCGAGTCGTGACTCGACGTGACGGTGTGTGGTGATGTGGCAAGGCGCGTGACATTATCGCGGGTAATGTCAGCAGCAGGCGAAGCGGCACGTCAAACGCCATTTAAACACGCTTTTGTTAGCGTCACCTGCATTAAAAGCTTCACCTAATTGAAACTATGCAATATACGAGTCTCGTAAATTTCAATGTAGCGTGGCATATTGCCTTTGTATATTATTTTAACGTAATATTTTACACATACTCGAACGTAACATTTTATTGCATACTCGCTACTTATTATGCTGACGCACGGAAATTGGATTCCAAGTTCCAACGTATTTCATAGTATTTACTATAGGCATAAATATGGTTCTACACAAGTTGAATATATGGACTACTTCTACCGTGATGCTGTCGTGACGTCATTGTATGTCGACCCTACTAGCATCAACCATATAATAAATAGAGCGAAGAAGTGGAAAGGTGAACTCTTCAGTGGCTACTGTCACGATACTCATGTTCGAATGCATTTGATGAAGCAATATACAATATTATATAGGTTTAAGCTGAAGGTACAAATGTGCCCACATTTGTAACACTGCTTATTAATGTATGTGTTTCGTTTTTAATGGCTTAAATGAGTATTTAACTTAACTTGTTGCCAAAAACCGATAACGATTCCATCTTTAGATCCATCACAAGCTTCTAGAAAATATGATAGGATACAGAGAATTGTGTCGTGTGTTATAAGAATGTTTAGTAGAACCAGTTAGTGAGTACCCACGGACGTGACGCCGCGTTCCTCTCGAGAGCACTGGCTAATGCACATTGCGTGTAGGTACGTATTTACGAGTCCGTTTATGATTAAGACGACGTGGGACATTTAGCACTTACGGCTGCGTGACATCACACCGCGCGCGGACCGTCGCGTGTGGGAGCGCTCGCGTCTTGCTAGTTCAGGAGTAGGCTAAGTACCACACTGGTGTCTATTTAAGCGCACTTGCGGAATCTAGCCAACGATTATTCAAATGGTCAAAATAGTCATGGAACGGTCGCTAAAGTACTTTTGAGCTTTTAATGTATGTCTCAGAATCGACGAAATCGAGTGTTTGTGACTCGCAGTTCCAGTAAAGGGAAATATCTACAAGAGAACAGTTCGACCTGCGCTTCTGTGTTGTGCAGAATGCTGGCCAATGCGCAAGCAAGAGGAGCATAAAATGCATTGCACAGAGATGCGAAAGCTTAGGTTGGCTGGGGGCGTAACACTAAGGGATAGGATTCGAAGTGAATACATCCTTGGCACATTCAAGGTCGTGGCAATACAAGAGAAGATGTGCGAGAGTCGACTGCGATGATTTGGTCATGTGGCGCGCAGAGATCTCGATCACTTGACTAAAAGTGTGCTAAACAACAATGCCGAGGGAAAAAGAGGCCGAAGTCGTTCCCTTCGGGTGCCGGGGGGCACTGACTGACCTCCGTCACCCATGAGCGCGGGCCTGGGGGTGACGGGTGGAGCTACCTGTCACCCCAGCAGAAGCAGGCCATGGCGGCGGTGTCTCAGAATGAATCGTGAAGTCCTGGTTTTGTTTATCTTCGTTTTCAAACCCGTAATTGTCTGCTTTGTTTGGGTCTAGTTGGCACTGTGTAGTATACCTTCGAATACTTAATGATTTCATTCGTGAACCACAATCCGATTATGGCGAGGTTGGTAATTAGATGACCAATTAAGGGCGTCCTTTGTCAATGCTCACTACAGAGCCGTAACGAAGGGCTAAAAGGCTTTTGCAAATACCTCCACAATCAATCTACCTCTGTAATTGACTTCAAACAGTTAATTTGACATTGTCTTTTATTCGAAATAATTAATTACCAGCGCCCCTGTGTATCTGGAGCACCTCACGATTGCTACCTGCCAATCCTGCCATAGCCCGTTCGTTTATTTCGGAGGGAGGACGGTCGCGTCGAGGCGAGCGCGGCGCCCTCCGGAACAATGGCGTATCTTTGCGCTGGGAGGTCAGGTAGGAGTGATTTTGCCAAATAATACGTCTTCAAAGGTCACTAACGTCTACCTCACGGTATCCTGAAATACACATACATGAATAATATGTATTTCATGTTTATGGGATTTAAATTCAGCGGAGTGAAATATCTGAGCACCATAAATTAACTCTAATCTGTTTTCTTAGTCCCATTGTTATGGTAAAAATGTAGCGCAAAGACTGCCGTAAAAGTAATGTTAGATACAGAATAAAAAAAATAAAGAAAAAAGATATAAACTTGGACTATGTTCACAAGTTTGTATTTTTATATGTTTAAAACAGTTTTCGCTAGGGTTATTGTCAAGTAAAATCTTACCTTGCACACCGCGAATAAATAATATTATTAATCTATAATATACATTTTACAAAATATAGATATACTCACAAGTAGATGTTTGAAATATTAGTCATGCTTGTCCCGAAACATGATAGGTGGGCCAAACCGCAGGGTACAGGTAGTATGTGGTTGTAACACACATGCATTCCACGTGAAATGGCCCTGCGTTCACCACGCCCTCTGTTGTAGTAGTATTCTCTTGTAATCACTTTCACTCGGCACAAATCCTGTGTCCAGTGGAACGGTTAGAGAAAATAAGTAGGTTAATTGGTAAGTACTCTTGAAATTATCTAGTTTGATGGTTATGGATTCGGTTTTGTGATCGAGAGGTCTCGGGTTCGAATCTTGGTTATTTCCTACTAAGTACGACATGAAGACAAGCATTTTAGTTGAACGGGATTGAATGGAGTGATTAAGCGGTACTAGTAATATCTTTTATTAATATTAGGTGCCTTTCGGGGCACCGAACTTTAACTTCTAATAAATTTGAAATAAGAAGTCGAAACCCGAGTGTAATAGAAAGCCATAGACGATGTTCATTGCGCGCTCGGAATGAAATATAAAGACGTGTATTGGATCAGCGTCGTGACATTTATCACAGTAATTGTCACGCATACGGCCGTTAAGCTCTTCAGAAAGAATATAAAAACAGCAATTTGTTTAGTTACTTGCTTTGATGTAGGTATAAGAAATACAATGTTGATGGCAAGCGCATGAAGCACATAAACAAACTCATATAATCTGTGGGCATACTCTCTAAATCTTTTGCTTTTCCTACAACTTAGGCTTATAAAGAGAGTATCAGATCGGAATCTTTCCTCATTTCGATGTTACTATGACTGTTTATTGAATACGGCATGTTTTGTCAATCTGCAAGATAACAAACAGGTTTGTTGTGACAACCTTCTATTCGATAAGTACACAATGAGAGCAACAGATAAAGATATCCCAATAGATGGCGACTGCGGCTGACACAAGCGTCCGTTTGGTGCCACGTCACAGATCACAATCGCCGTGTTTGTGGGAAGGATTAGGCGCCTCTCGCTTAATTACACAATATCATACAGTAACAGTCACTTTTGTTGTTTTCTAATCTGTTTTGCGACCAAAAATTCAGCCTGAATATTTCTAAACAATCATTATGTTTTATTTAAATGAAAAGTTCAATTCATAATCCGGAAATGGTTCCTAAGAAATTATCAGTTATTGATTAAGTACTTAAATGAAATAATTTTAAATTTTTTTATTGTATTGTTGTATATAAGACCTTGCTTCTAGCTAAGTTTCACGATTCTAGCTCAACAGGAATTCCTTGAATCCATTTACTTATTTTTGTGAACGTAATTCCATGTAATGACGTTATATTTGGCAAGTAAAACTATAAAACAACTTGATCAGACCCATTTATTGAAATTCTTGAACATTAAACTTGTTCATCATCAGATCACTAAGACGATACTGTACGTAAAACTCGCCTTCGTGCAGTCTATTTAATGGCAAGCATCAAAAGGAAAATGAATGTACTTCATTCTGATGTGTACAGAGAGATAACTACACAATTTACATTTTGGACAAACAGCGCGGCAGCATGCGAAGGTAATTCTTTAGGTACTACTTTAAATATTCGTCTTCCAAATTGTTATAAATGGCGTGAGGAACAAAAGTGCCGTAACACATCTTAATTGACGACGCACTTTAGCTCCAACCTGTCACCAAATACAAAACAGAACATGAATATTAACTTGTCCTTTGCGGATTACGAAAGTCCTTAAAGTTTGAATTATTTATGTACGTGTTTTAGTCTTACGACCTTTTGTATATTTGTTAATATTTAAGAGCGCTCATTACAATTGAGTACTGACTTGCTCGCAGTGTATTATAGGTTGTCTAGAGCTCTGGCGCCTCACGGTAATTACTCAACGATGTAAATTTTCTGTAATGATTTGGGAGCAGACGCTAGATGCTATCAATTTCAACTTTAAAGTAAGGAGTTGATTTTTGACAATTAATATAATTATTTAATGATGTTGTTGTTCATGTACAGAAGGTGAAGTCAGCACAGTCATTCGATTAAGAAGAGATGAAAATGTATTAATTCGATTCGTGGCTATTAGTGTAAAGAAATATTATAATATGCAAACCAAATGAGGCTTTTGTAATGCAATAATTCATCATGCTTTCTATTAGCTTCTTTCTGAAGGAGTGCGATGGCATTAAATTGTCTTAATTAGTTTGTTACAATGACTGTCTAAAAATCTCTTTTTGCCTGCTGTTTACATTAGAGGAATAACAAAATGTTACCTGAATCACCGTAGAGTTGATTATGTGTCAGCTAAGTAGCGCCGCCCCGAGTGAGCGCTCGGTGACACTTCCCTCTCGAGAGCGGGCGGCGGCGGCGCGTCGGGTGTCAGGCAAGTTGTGGCCAGTGTCACAGAGCGTGTTAGACCCAGGGGACACTCGAGCAGCGTGTCCCTTGTGGCGTTGCTTTAATTTTAAAGGGTTTTACTTTGAAGTGGTGCGTTTGACCCATTGAAGTAGCCATTAAGTATATGTGTAGGTAACTAAGAAGATACCTACATAACGAATTTGAGACATAACACTGACCTGCCACGTAAACAGAGAACTAAAATAAATATGTAACGTACACTTTTTTAACCCCCGACGCAAAAACGACGGGGTCTTATATGTGTGTGTCTGTCTGTGGCATCGTAGCACCCAAACGGATGAACCGATTTCGATTTAGTTTTTTTTGTTTGAAAGGTATATTAGTCGGGAGTGTTCTTAGCTATGTTTGAAAAAAATCGCTCCAAGATGGCCGCCGCCACAACATGTTGGAATACATATTTCTTTATAACTCCCTCAATATGGGTATCAAATGAAAGAGCTTGACTAGTAGATCAATTTAAAAAGTATAAAATAAAAATTAAATTAAAAATTTAAAAAAAGAATAAAAGAAGAAAGAATAAATGAAAATTTTAATGCAACGGTTGCCATGTCGGGGGACCTTACGATATAAAGGAGTACTTAACCAGTTAAGGTCCCCCGACATGGCAACCATTGCATTAAAATTTATTCATTTATTCCCAACTTTTTGGAGGTGTTTTTGGGACGGGGGTTTTTTATATTTTTAATTTAATTTTTATTTTATTTATTGTCAGATTATACACCACGAAGGAGATAAGTATTGCCCTTTTTATTTGATAATGAGTTATGAGTGATTTTGTTACATTTCTGAATGATGAAACTTTTGCATGATCCTATCCTTACTCTGAGTCAAAGCAGTTAAAGTAAGTGCTTCTACGAGCCCGTCCGTGCGTTTTATTTGTTAAAGAAACGTTGTTAATAATACGGCCATTAGTGGTGTATTAATTAGTCCGCAGTCCTACATGGAACCTAAATATTTGCGCCCAACACTTCCAAGAGCCGGACGCACCTGTCTACACCCGCCAGTCAGCGCCTGAGTATCAGGTGAACTGTCTGGTGTCGGGTGCTGCGTCACGCGCGAGTCAGGCGAACCTCGCTCATTAAGCTGATTGACATTTAATTGCACGCGAACTCCTATAGATACCTTTTAATTGCTGGTGCGAAGAAGCTGTGTCTCAAAAAACTATTTCTCTTCATATGTTCTAGGTGTTCTACAGTAGCAATTGAAATTGACACTCCTATAGAGCGACAGGTTATAATGTTTATTATTTTGTGCTATTTTCGTAACACGACTATGTCGTGCTACATAATGTTTTATTGCGTAGTTTGGACAGCGTTCGCTAAACGTTTCCTTGTTCCCAATAAAGATTGACATCTCTAACACAACCATCGAACAGGAGATAATAGCACATGTAGCTACCTATAACTATACATAGCTCGTCTCGGAGTCAGCTCAGTCGGTCCCTTAGACGTTATCCGTTGGTCGGTAGTGCTCTGCTAATTCAGGAGTACCATTTAGGCACTCAGAGTTTACTTCTATAATAAGAAGCTTGTTTCGGTAGTTAGCATAATTTCCATCTTTTGTCTGAAGGATTATACATTCGTTAGCAACTGTGTGGGAGTGCAGCAGTGAGTTGGTGTGTAACGCGTCAGGGGAGGGAGTGGGCGCTGGGCGCGACCTCCGGCGGCCGCGGCCGGTCAGGCACCCCTGTAATTGCGCTGATGTATCATTCTTGTTCAGACAGCTCCATTTTATTGTGTACAACTTTACTTATAATTAATTGCGTGTACCAACTGTAATTGTTTTCAACTAGTGCCAGCTGTAACTCTAAATTAATGGATACACTCAAACTAATGTATTTTTGATTTATTTTTTACTTTGTACATTTAATTGTTAGGTTTATTTATTGCGAACTATTTACGTTAAAAACAATTACAAAGATCTATCGAACAGTTAGCTAAAAGTTAAGTAGATATCGGGTGAAAGACGTGTTCACAAAAACTTAATGTTGTCCTATCAAACTTGACAATAGTTCATCGACAACGAGATATTAAAACTAATTACGTGTGCACACCAACACACGCGGACCATGAGGCTCTCAGCACTCGCACCGCACGGCACACGAGCAGGAAAACGAGCAAAACAAACGTTTACACGAGGCGAGCGCCCCCTGCCGGCGCTTGCCTTTGTGGCGAGGAGTCTGGTCTGGTCGTCTCCGTCCCACTTCGACCACATCTCAAATCGTCCACTTCCCAAATTGACCACATCTCAAATCGTCCATTTCCCAAGTTGACCACATCTCAAATCGTCCACTTCCCAAATTGACAACATCTCAAAATGTCCACATCTCAAATTGACCACTTCTCAAAAATGACCACATTTTTTTATAAAACGCTAAGTCCTGTCCATGAAGCCGTTTATGGAGCGTATGGAACGGAACTAATATTGTCCGGGGTGAAGAGGAAATGGTGGGAGGGGGGCGGAGGGGGGGGGGGGAGCTGTACTGAGTATCCATACATATTTAACACGGTATTAGTAGAAATCCTTAGGGATTCAGGGCTGTCTCACGTTATTAAAATATATATGGTGGGGGAGGGGGCTGTTTTTTTTTTCGTGCGGAAATCCCCTCGGATACTTCCCCGCCGGAGCCGGGGGGGGGGGGAGCTGTACTGAGTAGCCCTACATAACTCGGTACTAAGGATTCAGGGCTGTCTCACGTTATTAAATATATGGTGGGGGGGGCTGTTTTTTTTTTTCGTGCGGAAATCCTCTCGGATACTTCCCCGCCGGAGCCGGGGGGGGGGGGGGGGAGCTGTACTGAGTAGCCCTACATAACTCGGTACTAAGGATTCAGGGCTGTCTCTCGTTTTTTACTATATGGGGGGGGGGGGGGTTCCTGAGTAACCATACATTTTACACTCAGTACTTTTTTTTTAATGACTCTTTTTGTTACCATTTTTTTTTTCAATTTTGATTACAATAATATGGGTATCGTTTTCGGGCTTTTAGGGGATGCTGATTACGAATTAACTACCCATTTAGCGATCCAAGATGGCGGACATGCATTTTTCAACAAAGTCAATATGGGTATCGTTTTCGGGGTTTTAGGGGATGCTGATCACGAATATATCATCCATTTTGCGATCCAAGATGGTGGACAAGAATTTTCCAACAAAGTCAATATGGGTATCGCTTTCGGGGTTTTTGGGGTCGCTGATTACGAATATATCATCCGTTCAGCGATCCAAAATGGCGGACTCGTAATTTTCCCTAAAATCGATATGGGTATCACTTTCAGGTTTTTTGGGGTCGCTGATTACGAATGTATCATCCATTTAGCGATCCAAGATAGCAGACACGATTTTTTTACTAAAATTGATATGGGTATCGCTTTCAGGGTTTTTGGGGTCGCTGATTCCGAATATATTATTCATTTAGCGATCCAAGATGACTTGATGGATGATAAATTCATAATCAGCAATCCCGAAAACCTCGATGCCGATACCCACATTGACGTAGGATATTTCAAGTTCACCATTTTGGATGACCAAATGGATGAAATATTCGTAATTAGTCACCCCGAAAACCTCGAAAATGATACCAATATTGACGTTTTTGAAAATTAAAAGTCCGCCATCTTTGATCATCGTTAAAATGGTCGTCAATACCGATATGGATGGGCTCCTTCAGAATATCATCAATTTAGCGATCCCGAGGATTAGCGAAATTTCATCGAAATTCGAGCTCAAATTCACCGATACCAAAACCGATACCGGAACCGAAATCGAAAAAACTTGACTTGGATGTCGGCTATTGCGACTTTTGGTTATACTTCCAGTTCTACTCAACCAATTATGATCAAGCAAACGTAATATTCTAAGTCTGAGTTTTCGATTTCGATTTGAATATTGATTCGGGTTCGGATTCAGATTCGGATTCGAATTCGAGTTCTAATTTCGATGAAATTTTCCGCTAATCGCCGGGATCGCTAAATTGATAATATATTCGTAATTAGCGACCCGAAAAACCCTGAACACGATACCCATATCGATTTTAATGAAAATTTCAAGTCCGCCATCTTGGATCGCCAAATAGATAATATATTGGCAATCAGCGACCCCAAAAACCCTGAAAACGATACCCATATCGAATTTGGTGAAATTTCGAGTCCACCATCTTGGATCGCAAAATGGGTGATATATTCGTTATCAGCATCCCCTAAAACCCCGAAAACGATACCCATATTGACTTTGTTGGAAAATTCATGTCCGCCATCTTGCATCGCCAAATGGGTGATATATTCGTGATCAGCATCCCCTAAAACCCCGAAAACGATACCCATATTGACTTTGTTGGAAAATTCATGTCCGCCATCTTGGATCGCAAAATGGGTGATATATTCGTGATCAGCATCCCCTAAAACCCCGAAAACGATACCCATATTGACTTTGTTGGAAAATTCATGTCCGCCATCTTGGATCGCTAAATGGGTGATATATTCGTGATCAGCATCCCCTAAAACCCCGAAAACGATACCCATATTGACTTTGTTGGAAAATTCATGTCTGCCATCTCCCCCCCCCCCCCGCCCCCTCCCCCCGCCATATATTAAAAAACGTGAGATAGCCCTGAATCCTTAGTACCGAGTTTAATATGTATAGCTACTCAGTACAGCCCCCCCCCCCCCCTCCCACCATTTCCATACACTCCATAAACAGCTTCGTTGACAGGACTTTAGCGTTTTATAAAAAAATGTGGTCATTTTTGAGAAGTGGTCAATTTGAGATGTGGACCTTTTGAGATGTTGTCAATTTGGGAAGTGGACGATTTGAGATGTGGTCAATTTGAGAACTGACATAATGAGATGTGGTCAATTTGGGAAGTGGACGATTTGAGATGTGGTCGAAGTGGGACGGAGCGGTCTGGTCGCGAATTATACACTCCATTAGGAGCAGCGCAGCGCCACACCGACACTTTTACACTGGACGACATTGCTATGAGCGGCGACGTGATTTAATAGATTTTACCTGTTTCTTATGAAACAAGAATCAGAGTTTACATAGATAGTGACATCTGCCACCCGCTATACAAGGGATAATAACGGTGTATTTTGTGTTTACGTCATTTTATGTGGAATTTTTCCAATAGTAGTGCAGATTTCAACCTATTACTAATATTTGTGTGAATTTCAAGGGGGTGCAAGTGAATGGATCCGTGGTTCTGGTTCCTTCTTCAATATTATTGCCGTGACAATATCGTGTCGTATGCTATGAAGATATTATTCCCTACATTGGCAGAGCTGGCGCACAAGTATATTATAAACCCATTACCGAGTGAGACGCCCCACAATTGAGTGAAGAACGTCCCCGGTGAGATCGCAGTATTGTGTCGGAGCGTCGGTGTGTCGGTGTGTCGGTGTGTCGATGTGTCGGTGTGTCGGTGTGTCGGTGTGTCGGCGTGTCGGTGTGTCGGTGTGTAGGCGTGTCGGCGTGTCGGCGTGTCAGCGTGTCGGTGTGTCGCAGTCACTGTGGTGATATATCGCACAACTCGATACGGACGGCTCACTTTGAGGATCGATTTGATTTGAAACATATTCCACTGAATAAGGAAAAAACAGAGATATTATATGACACATGTGCCATTGTCTGCGTGAGGGTTTCTTTATGATAGCGGGAATTGTTGATCGGAACGACATTTTCAACCTTATAATATTTGTTACAAAAAGTACTTATGTATGTTTATCCGTATTGTAAAATAAAGAACAACAGTTACTTATGCTATGTTTACCGTAAGCACATAATAGATAATAGTGCCATCGGTTTGGATGTTCTAGAATAATATTCAACTTTACGCCCTATAATATTCCATTATTACATAATATTTTAGTTTTATACCTCTAGTTTCATATCTAACTATCAAAAATTACTATAAATTCCTATTTGCCTCGCGTAGCCTTCTAAGCTCAAAATCGAATACAAATGAACCTTCAACCGGATAACTAGGAACATTGTACGAGTATGTCATCGCCGCAAACATATCCCGGCCTCAAAGCGCGCCACCGGCTTTGGGAACGGGATATGTTTGCGTTAGTGCTGTGGGCTCCGGGGACCGACCCCGCCAGACTTCGACGATTGTGTTCCAAATCTGACACAGTGTCACAACTCTAGGCCGGGTCCTGTGGGCACTGTGACAACGTCCCGCGTGCTACGCTGTGTGTGACTACGGACGGCACTATGAGATAATGAAGAGTTGTCTATCTATATTGTACCCATGAAGACGTTTTTACGGTACACGTATTTTTTTTAAAATTGGGATACAATGGACTACATAAATACAAAACGTAAGATAACACTTTGGTAACTATTTCAATAAAAAAATACTGAAAACATACTTATAATATACCTATACTGTGGCTCCGTAAGTTCGTAATATTTTATATAAGTTCCATATACTTATAAATAGAGCCTTACAGGATTTTTGTCCCTGCTGATGGCAGAACCACCAGAGCTAACACATTACTTAGCTGCTAATTTACTCAGTAGTTAATACTCGGTGGAATTGCGAGTACTTCTAACACTTTTGACAGCATTTAACTTTTTCACATCATAAAACTCTGTTGTTTGCTCTTATTGTTCAAAATGAACACAAAACCAACTTCACAAAGTTTTAATTACATATCACGTACACAATGTTTAAAGTCGCGCTCACCGCTCACCGCTCACGGCGCCGCGGCAAGAGAAGCCTGTAATTAATGTGCTAATTATATACCAAAAATGATTTTCTTTTACACTTATATTATACATCCGTGTTGGAATTACCATCGCTTCATTTCTGCATCATATTGTTAACAAACTAAAACTTAATTCGGTGGCTCCGTGTAGGTCAATACAATCGTCCAAGTGTTCCATAATCCATAGGTTAACATTGATGCCTCAATATGAACCTCCCAGACCTCTACTGATTGGCACAAAGACCTCTGGTTAGATGTAAATTAGTCGGAGAGAGAGCCGAGGTGTTTACGACGCAATCAAGCGTATGATAGTGGCCGGGAGTACTGACAATGACGCGCTATCTGTGCTCGCTCTCGTAAACGTTTGGCTAGACGGAGCACTCAAGTGTGAAACATCAATCTATTTACGCGTCTTTGCTTAAGCAGACAGTGATATTCTTTATCTGGTCCGAGAAACCGAGTCTCACACAATTATGTGTTTTTACGAAAAAACTCACGATAGAACTTAGAAAAGACAATCCCATTAAAATCTTCACTTAAAATTAAATAACGGTCAGATTATTAGTTTGGATACATAAAACTTAGGAACATGAAAAACTTGTCTGCCGCAAAGAGAGAAATATCGCTTCCAGCTGGACGTACGCCCTACTCAATTTGCGCCACGGAACCCGATCCCCCGCCTGATTCATCCATCATTATCATATCACATTTCATTGTGAGGTATTGCGAACTTTCTGTTAACATAATGTGTTCAATTTTATTTACAATATTATTCTTTCAGTTGTTTCATTCAATAATGTATTTTCACCGACATGCACATTTGGCCCAAGGTCTAACTTGTAATAATATGAATAATATTGTACACAAACACCAAAAATCTGGAACATGGTTTTTGGGACATTCAATTTGCGCGTTTTATAAAATAAATAAAACGTATAATAACACACGCCCATCCGCTTGGCAAGATATCAAACACGTCAGGCATTTACTAACGATGATAAACACTATAGAAACTGTCATATAGTAACGAAATTATTATCATCTAAAATATTTTGTACCCCATCAGCTTCGGAAACAACACCATCATTTATAGATTTTGAGTATATTTATTTATTAACTTACTGACTGTTACGAGTTGTCTGGCCAGTCTCGAGTACCACCTTCATCTATCACGAGCACACAAGTAGAACAGTGTATTTGTATCGGAGACAGCAGCTCTGCAGTGAGTGCCAGGCAGCTGCAGCATGTCTGCGCACTACCGTCTCCTCGACAGTTGACATCGTCTGTCCGTCCCGTTTCGATGTGATGATCACCACCCGCACCGTCTCCTGAAGCCGTAACTTAATAAGAATCTTCCAGAAGTTATCTTTTTAAAATATTTTCTAACAGAAAGCTTCGACTTTGTAACTTTTTTGAGAGTAAAGAAATTGTTTGATTGTTTTTTAGCATACTTTTGTTAAAAGAAACTCATTTTTTTATTAAAGTGGAAATTATGAATAAATTGTTGCCATATATTAACTAAATATAGCGGTAAGGTTATGTTATACTTACGCATTAAAGAGAAGTGCAACACAGATGTTTGTTTTAAATTTGTTTGAAACTCCCCCAATGGGTTCCAAGTTCCAACTCTCGCGACCGATCCGATGAAGGATGGAATTAAACCGGGCTATTTCATCACATAAGCTTTTCACTTCCAAGTTAACTTGTTATCTTTGGTTCGGTAGTTAATCCAAATTTAATAAAAATTAGCAAAGTCTGGTCAGGAAAGACCAAGAATTCAGAATAAGGTTAACTTGTTTGTACTTTATAATTTATTCATTTTGAATAGAACGAAACAACAGTTCGGTGAGTTGTTGCCCAAACAAAAGGCATTGAACTACTTCCACCAAAAATAATGGCGCCTGGCAGATAATAGCGTCGATAATTCTTTGTGTGCAACCTCCCTGCGAGTGACGTGACGAAGGTCTGCTCATCGGTATGTGAGGGCCGGCGCTGGCCTGACGAATCGCCGACCCAAGGAGACAAATAAGGCAGTATGCTCACCAGTATTGCAAACGAAAGGCGAGTCCATTAAATATTGAATCAACTAATTATATATTATGACTTTACCAGTTGATTATTTTCAATTACGAAACAACGGCTATGTACTTGGCTGGAGTTAAATCTAAGATAAACAACTGTAAATTTAATATCAATGATATTTTTCCTTAATAAAATTATAAGTCCATGATCAGACAGCCATCTCATATGGATCGTCATGTTTCGCCTTAAAAGCATGAAAAACAACAATAAGTAGCGGAGATGGACGAGAATGAACAGAATAAGGATTCTGGGGATATTAGAGGGAGATAGCAGAGGACATAGCGCCTGGTCCTAATGTGTGCCGGCATACCTTATCAACTTAAAGGTTTTATGTACTAAAATATATAATAAAATATATTTGTTCTTTCTGGATTAACAAGTCATACTTTGACAGAAGAATAAACTTACGATATAATTCAGCAGTACGAGTACCTGCCAATAATGCTACCGTACAGTAATGTTAACGGGAAATAACAGCACCGGCATCAGCAGAGCGACGGTAATCGTAGTTTATGATAAAAAAGAGCACGACAAAATTAATGATAGTGTTGCCAGAGCACGCAGGCCGTTAGCCAGAGGATGGAGATCATCATAAAACAGATTTAGTGACTTGTTTTAATGAACTCGTTATTGCGAAAGTTAAGCGCGAGAGGTGATTTACACGCCCCCCCCCCCTCCCCTGCCGGCGGGGTATCCGTTGCAGTGGGGACTGCCCATTAAGTCCGTCTATACGACACTTTTTAATTTACTTTTACTAAATTATACTTTTCTCTGATCACTTCGATTATATAGTAATACCTAACGAACGCGACTGACAATCACAAAGTATCAAGATTGATGCTTGATCTGACCCTAGAGTACTGATACCTCGTGCCTACCGGTAGAAAAACTTATCAATCCTTCGTCTGAACAAAGGATTAATGAGGTTTTCTTTATCAGGAAATTTTCTATAGGCTCAGAGCGACGGTAAAGCGTCCGGTTGGCGGAATGGCTCGCATGCGTGGGCTCCGAAACAATTAGCGAAATGTGGGTAGTAATACTCTCGCATCTATCTCTATAAACATTATACAGTACTATATAAAACATATACATGACAAGTGGTTTTGGCATCTTGATATGGGTATTTTGGGTATTTTATGTGTATAATCAATCAATCAATTAGTCTATTGCAGTCCACTGCTGGACACACTCCCAATGTTGGGAGGCTTTAGTCTGCTATTTCCACGCTGGCCAGACGGGTTGATATCGTCATGTGCATAACGAGATGGCATATTCTGAGGTCTTCTATATTAACAATCTTGTTATCATTGAGTATCCGGAAGTGTGTGGTGTTTGAAAAAGTATAAAACCTCATGTTATATTCAGCACACAGACGGTGCACGACGACTGCAGCTGCTCGGGACACACGCGGAGACTCTACAGTGGGTGTATTATTCACGACAGCACTTCCCTCGCGAACGTCGAGATGCGAGACGGCGGGAACGACGCTTATTGTAGCGTTTCAAAATAGCTCCTACACGAGCCATAATAGCGTGTTCGTTTAAAGGATAATTGCTCTTTTTGGGCATATAAAAGCCACAGCCATACTACCTCGCAAGCATAACATACTATAATATCTTCATTTGGATTATATTAGCGCACAGAATAGAGAGTGACGACTTGTTCCGCATTCACCCTGACAAAGTAAACCTGTAATAGGATATGATTATATCGAAATAATTATCTGTCATGAAATATTTTTTTTTTGCTTTGATTATTAATTGTTAAATGTGCTGTAGATAACATCATAATATTCATGCTATATGTCTAAATGGTTGATTTTGTGGAATTTATTGACAAACTGAATCTAAAAAAGTTTCTTTTTTCAGTATTCTTAGAATTAGAGAAATATAATTATATTCTAAGCATCTATAACTCATTAATTGCTTAATACTACATACGACATATATATATATATAGAATGTGATGAATTTCAGTATTATTGTTCCATTTTTTAAACTTTATAACTACATAACATTATTATTAATGTATTTCATTGATTGCTAACTCAACATTTTGTTTGCTCGTCATATAAACATAGTTAACGATTGTATTCGCTTTGTATTATTGTCTAGTGAACGTATCGTATTGTAAGAAAATATACTTACTTTTCTTTGAATGTGTTTGCAATAAATAACAATGTTATTGCTATGTGAGGCTAAACCTGCCGAGTCCAACATGTCGCCCGTAATGCCGCCGGGCGCAGGACGCAGGACGCAGGTAGGCCGAGGCCCTGTGCGCCAAATTGCCTGTCACTGTCGGGATCGCCGATATGATGTCGTATTGTGATGAAGATACAAATTAGTTTCACCGAAGTATCGCTGGGCACAAGGTCAACTATTTATTGACTTTTTATACAAGGATGTATATACAAAACATGTTGTGTTCCCTTGTTGCAATTTATTTTATTTTTGACACGATATAAAGCTAAGATTACCAAGTATTTTACAAAAGTTATTCTTTGAATTTGAATTATATGTTTTTTTTATATAGGACGCGTCAATTTGAGTTCACCTCGCCTGATGTAGAGCAAAGGCAAAGTCTCGGAAAGAGGGTCACCATCGGAAACATGTACCATGTTAACAGTGGTGGCACTCAGCTCGACGGCCTCATTAGATGCCTTTTCACACCCCGCTGTTTACAGCATTAAGTATGCTTACTATAGAAATCTAATACATAGGAAAAAAGAAAGGCATTCCCCCTGTAAGGGAAAGATCGCAGATTCGAGTCCCGCCCGAGAATATTCTTATTCCCTAAGTATTCGACCTTAACAATAGTACCTTACAGTTAGATAGTTCTTTGAGGTGAATGTTCCCATTTTCAATAAAATAGTCCCAACGTTGGCTTATCATGTAAAATACTACCACCTGAGATAACATCTGGGATGCCATAACTTTCATTCTATTTTGATAGTTTCTAGTGTAGATAAACGTGTACAATCTTTGTAGTTTTACTGTGTTACTGTCTAAAATTAACAATTTCATAAACTCTAATTGCAAATGTACCACCTAGAAAAGTATTTTGGCAGGGATTGGGAGCTCTAAGTTGTTCATAAAGCACTCTCTAATGCCTGGATGAGTTAGTTAAACCTGCTACGAGTATTAATGACGGGACCATAAAACTTAGTCGTAGCAGGCTCGTAGCGCTACGCCGTAGACGGTGTAGGCGATGAGCTTTGAATATTGTCGCCGCACATCAAACTCTCCGCTGAGACAGATTGCTTGCTTTAGTTTGTGGCGTCTCCTATAGTGCACTTACATTATTTAAATGTGATGTCGATGTGCAGACAGCCGCACCGCCTGCTAATGTATTCTGAATATACAATGAAGCCTACCGACATCGTCCGAAACTGATTAGATTTACGTTGTAAAATTATTTTGTTTATCGAATACATGCTAAGATACAAAATTATAGAGAATATAAGTGTACTGTTAGACGCGGACTATATGGCTTCTGGTAACATCGCGGTGTGAGTATATTAATAATATTAGAGATTTATTCCCTATTTTAGAAATTGATGTTATAGTCTTATTCATGGTTTCACTATAATGCCACAAGGGTTCTCGCTTCCAGAATCCACGGCGGCGATCTGGCTAGGAGACTCACCGCTTTGAAGGATATCGTGTTGTACCTCCTAATGGCCCTGGAGGCCATCCTCTGCTGCAGCGCATGCAGCAGGGGCATGAACCTGGCCTCCAGGGTGTCCGCTCCAGGGCACCCGTATAGGGCCATGGACCGCACGACACCCGCGTGGAGTAGAGTCAAGTTGGTCAACAGCCCACCATGACGTTAGCTGTTACCAACAATTCGGGGCACAGACTTCGGAAATGCGCCCTAAAGTCCCACCGACTGGGTATAATCTTCCAACTAACCTATGTTTTATATTTTTAACCGACTTCGAAAAAGGAGGAGGTTCTCAATTCGTCTGTATACATAATATTTTTTTTATTTTTTTTTATGTATGTTCACCGATATCTCCGCCAATTATAGACGGATTTCAAATTTTATTTTTTTGTTGGATAGGGTTCACTTCTGAGGTGGTCCCATTTTCACCAGGTCAGGATCTGTTGATGGGATCCAGGAGAAATCGAGGGCAACCATCGAAAATTGTATGGTCGTATGGTACTTTTGTTACGTAATCATGTCTAACTCAGGTATATGCTTCAGGGTGTCAACATCTGATGCTGCTGTGCTGACGATGAAGCTACTGAACTCCTTAACGGTTAGGAGTTGGGAGACAGTACTGCCATTGATGAATGATAAATATTTAGTAGTATGTAGGGCTAACGTGTTGCTTGTGAGATATGCTTGAATCTACTTCGGATGCTGATGTGTTGATAGTGAAGCTACAGAACTCCTTAACGGTTGCGTATGGTGCTTTTGTTTCGTAATCATGTCTTACTCAGGTATATGCTTCAGGGTGTCAACATCTGATGCTGCTTTGCTGCTGATGATGCTACTGAACTCCTTAACGGTTAGGAGTTGGGAGACAGTACTGCCATTAGTGGATGATAAATATTTAGCATACAACTAAATGGGGCTAACGTGTTGCTTGTGAGATATGCTTGAATCAACTTCTGATGCTGCTGTGTTGATAGTAAAGCTTTAGAACTCCTTAACGGTTAGGAGTTAGGGGACAGTACTGCAATTGATCGATGGAAACTAGGTAGTAGTATGTAGGGCTAACGTGATACTCGTAAGGGTTGGTGCTACTCCTGAGATAATCACGAAATTTCAGAGTGAAACCGAGACAATTCCTCAATTAATAATAATAATAAGTATGTTTATAAAAGGGTATATCTACTCCTGAGGTGGTCTATTTTATCGTGTGGAAATCCCCTCGGATTCCCCCGCCGGAGCCGAAAGGGAACGGTTTATGTCGGACTCGAACCGACTAAAACCGTACGCCGACTGAGGGTCGTAGTAGCTAAGCCGGAGGTGAGGTTGTCTTCGATATATCCCTTGCACCCCGGCTGGCCCAGGGCCATCTATTATGGTCTGGCACTCCTCGGCAGGGGGCTCGCCCCGGGAATGGGGAGGCGTGCCTACGCGCGCTGCTACCGTGGCCTGCTTCTGCTGGGGTGACAGGTGGTTCCACTTGTCTTGTCCATTTAAAGCAACATACACTTGACCTTTAGCAAAAAAAATTCTAAGTCAATTACCGCTTTATTTAAGGTGGTGTGAAGCTTATGACCCGTTACAGCCCAGCTCAAGATTAACAGATTCTTCTTTCCACATCCCTATAGCCTTTTTGTTGCAATTGCAACTAAGCTGTCACTACCTTTCAATCTAGTGCCAATAGTATCATCGTTGAATTTAATAAAAACTGCATCAGGTAACTCGTCGGATTTTGATCGACCGCGACAGGTGGTCTGCTCTGCGTCGCGATCGTACACACAATCCGCATTGCAGCGTTGACAAGAACCTCAGTATAATAGTTGAGCTATCATCTCAGAGTTGTTGTCATTCACCAAAAAAACATTCTAACTACAGCCCCATCTGCAAAATCACCATCCTGTTCAACTCGCCGTCTTTCATATAAAAGTTCCAGTTCCCTTAACTTATTGGGAGTATTATGCTCCCAAAAGACGAAAACTGTGGAGAGTGGCATGCTGGGCAGGATTAAACTTGGATTACGAACGCAAACCTTGGCCCACTAAAAAGGGACAAATAAATGATTTTAAAAAAATTGAACCGACTTCAAAACCAAATAGGAAAAAAAATTTAAAATAACAGAATTTAGAGAAAGAATTTAGAGATTTTGGTCTGTTAGAAGTCGGTGCCAACTTTGTTTCGATTTGATGTACCTGAATGACCTGCCATGATGCATTTAAATGAAATATTGATAATTTCAATACAAAAGTCGGTATTAAGGCAAACAGGTTAAATAATATAGCTAAGTGTGATCGCCCACCCATACCTTAACAGGTAATTATACGTAGATTAATGGCATTATAGCAGGTCAGGCACAGCAAACAAAGTTGGCACCGACTTCTAACAGATCAAAATCTCTAAATTCTTTCTCTAAATTCTGTTATTTAAAAAAAAAAATCCTATTTGGTTTTGAAGTCGGTTAAATTTTTTTTAAATCATTTATATATTATATAATTCTCGAAAGCATTCCTCTCGCATAAACACTGCGAAGTTATTAAAACTTAACCACACCCGACAGAGCCAGTACGTCTTGTTCACTCTCCGTTTGTTGCATTAGTTTTTGTACAACACGGAGTTATGATTCAGTCCACGCCCCCGCCGCGCACCGGGGCGGGGTACACGGAGATTGTGCACTTCGCAGTGAACACAGTGCGCGCAGAATATACAGAACTACAATACCAGTGGCGCAGAGTGTTGCATAGTTGGAAAACATTGTGTGTGGACTATTTTGTACGGATTATTAGGACCTGTTCGTGCCTGGAGTGCGGTCTGCACTCGTATTTTATCTTCAGATTAACATTCTAGAATTAGTTTGTGCAACATTTCAGACGCAAAGGTCTTACATTGGATTAAATTTAGCTATAAGTTATCTCCATGTATTCCCGCATGTTGTTTCGTATTATCTAGCTATGTACAGACCAACACCCTCACCTCGTACTTATTTTATTTCTTGCGATCTTCTAAAATCTCCTTATCGTCTTCTGTAAACACTTCAGGTTGTAACGTATCTTTTTCTTCCCGAGAAGAAAGCTATCTATAGATAAGAATCACGAATCACGTTTTGATTTGAAAACTACACAGCACAATACCCTGTGGAATAGAGCAGGTCGTTTCATAAAGAGATGCTCTTACTTACGAAACCGTCTACAGTCAAATTCCGGAGAAGGACTTACGTCTGCCGGTTATAAAACTAAATCCAAAACAGACTTAACAAGATTTGTTCTCCGGATTGTTGTCTGGTTTGCTAAACGAAACTTCTTTTGAAATATTGCTAGATATAAGATACCAGGCACACCACATTCACTATCAAATTAACAGTTCGTCTGTAAAATCGCGGCATTGAGATGGAAGTAAGAAATAGTCATTTTACCTATTTATAGTAATACGTACCTAGTGAACAGCAGCTCGAACGGTAAACCTAGTATTCTAGCAAATACTCCGGATTTTCACTTAACCGAAAGAAAAATCTCAGGTTATAAAACTTTACTTTACTGTTTCTTTACTACAGGGGCTCGATTCACTATCGCCACGTATCACGTATTTGTGAGTTTGTGAGTTTCGTTTCGATAACCTGGTATTCTGTACGATCTGTCAAAGCATAGGTTTACAAATACTTAGGTTTTTATCATTTTGACAACTTACGTCACCCATACAAATGGCTCAAACGTCATAAAATACTAACATCACGTATCGCATATGTGTGGTTATGGAAATCGATAACTTAATAACCATTCAGTAACATCTGTCAAAGTCAAAATTATGGTTTAGGCGTTAAATCATGGTTCTGAACTCGATGACAATGTTCTGCTCGATTTGTATATGTAGATACGTTCACAAAAATTATAAAAGTTAAAATGTTTTTTATCATAGGAAAATCATTCGGTAAGTATTTATTTACATTTGAATTGCAATGATTGCTAAAATTTGTCGTTGAATAAATCCATACTAATATTATAAATGCGAAAGTAACTCTGTCTGTCTGTCTGTCTGTCTGTATGTTAGCTTTTACGCCTAAACCACTGAACCGATTTTGATGAAATTTGGTATGAGGGTAGATTAAACCTTGAGAAAGGACATAGGCTATGTTTGGTCGCGATAACTGACATCGACGCGGGCGGAGCCGCGAGCAAAAGCTAGTTCACGATAAATATTATACGATAATCTTCATTGCGCTATCCAGACCTAAAGAAAACAGGGATTAACTAACTTGTGTTTCGTGATTTAGAATGCGGATAAACATACTATTTAACTTTTTCTCATAAATCAATCCCACCTTTTTTTTGGCCTGCGAAAACCTCGGATACCTCCCCCGCCGGAGCCGGAAGGGGTTATGTGGGACTCGAACCGACTAAAACCGCACGCCGACTGAGGGTCGTGGTGCTAGACCGGAGGTGAGGTTGTCATCGACATATCCCTCGCACCACGGCTGACCCAGGTCCCCGACTCGCCCCCGGAATGGGGAGGCGCGCTTTCTAGCGCGCCGCCGCCGTAAATCAATACCACCATGTATGTACAGTGAGCATGCAAGGTGCACAAAATTGTCATAATATCAAGGTATAGCTCGGGCCATATATCTTGGACCTATTTTTTTATATAAAGGACACGTCAATTTCACTTCACCTCGCCTGATGGTAAGCTAAAAGCAAAGTTTCGGAAAGGGGGTCACCATCGTAAACATGTACCATGTTATCAGTGGTGGCACTCATCTTGACAGCCTTGTCAGATGCCTTTTCACGCCCCGCTTAAAGGCCCCGGTACTGTAGGATCCTGTGAAGGAAAGGAGAGGGTGCGACTGATTAGAAGAGCTCATCAGAATATTCACCGTGGTAGAGACGGTAGAATACTGCCAAAGACGCAACATCTCTACGCATCTGCAAAAGCTCGAGGAAGTTCGTGACCTCAGGATTCCCAATGATGCAGACCGCACGTTGCAGCGACCTGTTGAGAGCATCTAGTAAGTAGTTTGCGTAGCCATCCCAGAGATGCGAGTAGTATTCCACGTAGAAACGAATTTGAGTCTTGTATGAAGACGCCGCTGCTCCGAGCTCCGAGCTTACGCTAGGCTGTTTTGATGATGCTCTCGATATAGTTTTTGTTATTTAGTTTGCAGTGAACATCCATACCGAGGATATTGAGGTTATCCTGCAGTGGCAGTGGTGTGCTCTGAGTCCGGCTCAGTGACAAGAAGCTGCCTTTTTTCCGCGATTTCACACTGCTTGACCGCAGCATGTGCGTGATAACTCCCGTGTAAGGTGCTGTCGTTTGCATAGCAATTAATGCTACCGTTAGAAAGCATGTCATTGATATGCAGAAGAAAGAGAGTGGGAGATAAGATGGAACCCTGCGGCGCGAGCATTCACCTGCAAGAACTCCGAAGCTCGTCCATCACAAAAGACGCGAATACGGTGCTCCTGCAGGACGCTTGCAACCCAGTTGCACGATCTGGGAGGCAGGCCAAAGGTTGGTAGCTTGGAAAGCAGCGATGTGTGCCATACCCTATTGAACCCTAAGCTGTGGCGATGTCAATACTAATTGCCAGTGACTCAAATCGTGAGATATAAAAGGCCCTGGGGCGTGCGGATTATTTTGTAATAATATATAATTGTCTTAGTGAACTGAAGCTCGTCTACCGCAGCAGCACCCCGTGCTATCGTCAAAATTCATCCAAGAAACGTGTACCGCGTGTATAGAGCACATTTTAGGTGCCAGATATATGTCTCAAGCAATAATGAGATCATTTTGAGTACTTCGCTACTCAATGTCGATCTGTGCGCATCGCATTGGCATCCCTGGGCCGCTTTTCTGCTATTGTGACAGGCGGCTACCAATGTCACACACCAAGTCTACGGTCTTGCAGGACAGAGGTCATTGAGCTACCTCCTATGTTACGCCGTGCGCCGCCTGAGTCCTCGGTCGCATCACAGTAATAGCACTGTCGGGGTCCTTCTGTACCAGATACAGGTGATCCCCCAAACGTCGTTTTGCTGAGATTACCGGTGTCATCAGTACGTCAACCATAATCTTTTCACATAGAGTGCTCGCACGATAAGTCTGCGCGTGAATGTTTATAGTGAAATGAGAACAATTTTCAAATTTTAAGGACAGGTGTTTTTTGGGTATATTAATAGCTTGAGATGTTTAAAAAAAAATCCAAAAACAAACAATATTTAAAGTAAAAGTTTTCTATTCCCGCCTTTTTTCATTAAAAAGAATCAAGTAAAGAACTTTAAATTTTTTTTTTTCAAGGATGAAATTGAGTATCGCCATTCGATATTTAAAATAGATGACTATTATACGCACACGAAGACAAGGCTGAATAGCAAAGCGACCTCTTTGGTCTTTGGGCTGAATGCATGATGTTTTTGATATTTTGATATTGCCAGTATGATGGTTAGATGTACGCGAACTTTTTTATGGAAAGAAGTGTTTTTTTTAATTACTTACCGCCCTAGGGCTTTTCTCATTTGGAGGTAATAAGAACCTACTTATCGAACATGAGAGAAGTAAAAATATTATAAACTTAAAAACCATATTTAAAAAATTATGCTGAAAATATCGAAACAACTTTGATAGCAGGTGGTACCCATTTGCAAACCATAAACCGGAAACCTGGAGGACAGATTCATGCCCCTGCTGCGTACGCCGCAGCAGATGATGGCTACCAGGGCCATTAGGTACTGCACGATACCCTTCGTTGTGGCGAGTCTCGTGGATCCTACAATCGAGGGCCCTTTCAGTGCTATATCGGTTCCGAAAGGAGGCGCGGAAGCGAGGATACAATCCCGAGCCTGGCAGCCCTGGGAGTGAGAGTTCTCACGCTCGCCACCCTACTCGCGGCGATATTCCGCTGCCCGGATGCTAATTCACTCTTTGGTTCTTCTTTTTTTTATTATGTTCCATAACGGGCCTAACCCGCCATCTGCGTAACTGTCGAGCGCACCGCAGCGCCACCCTCAATCAACACGAGTTTCTTGACTGAATTACATATTACATATTTTATAATATATATATTGTAGAAAAAGCCGAACAAATAGTACAACCAAAATTTGTTTCGAGGATTACTAATATGTACAATAATAGGAATATTTGGTAGGTATCCTTTAAATAGATGCTATGTTGGTAGAAATGCAATAACGCTCCGCTACAAAAAGTTTTTAATGAATGTTCAGAACGTAAGAAAATTGTTTATCATAGGTACCATAGACCACAAAACAACTTCGTTTTCTTAAGGTTTTCTTATTTCTTCTTGGATATATCACTATTCGATCAGTTGCATTTTAGCCGCCTGCTGTGTATAGTTGTATAACTTATTTCTTAGGTCAAATAAAAATACAAATGACTTATGCATTACAATAATTGTATTTTATTAAACTGTAGTGCAATGATGATAAAAAATATATCCCATATTCATCTAAACATAAATAGATTTTTTGAAGCACATAAATAATAATAATAGTTAAAAGTACCTTCTTTTTTTATTATTCTCGCGTCAATTCCCGTTATAATAATTAATTATTTATTGGTAATTTACAGAATACATTATAATTGTATACTAAAAAACTACTAATTACAAATAAAATAAAAGAAACCAATTTTATGACAGCGCGATTAAGATAGCATAATTATATTCCCGAATAGTGTAATTATTCATAAAAGTGAATCGATGACACGAAAAGAAGAAGACTAATATTAATTAAATCATAGTTCAAAACAATTCCATACATAAGATTTATGTATGAGATTGAAAAAATTAATAATAAGAATTTATTGAAAAAAAAATTGGCAATTCAAGTTATATTTTTAGTCTGGCATTATTTTCATAAATGTCGTATGTCATATGACATAAAATGTCACGTATATTAACGTGGTATTCTGTACCGAAAACTGACATAGGTACTCACTGAAATCGCACGTTGCGTATATTTACGTCAGTAAAATCATAAGTAAATTTACGCAACTAAGTACGTAAGTTAGTGAATTGAGCCCCAGAATAGATAACATTTACTTTGATGAAAATGCTCGCGGCATACCTCACCCGCGCCTCCGGGGAGCGGCACGCGTGACAAATAACCGGTGATGTTGTGGCACACACGTACATACGGCATCACCCGGGGGACCGCGGCGCAACAAGTACACTCACCTTGCTTTCCTCGCGGTCCACAGCGATTCAAGACAAGATTACTTATAGTGGTTTTTTAATAAAATAACATTAGAATATGTACCTATTTGCAAGTCTAGTATTATACTCGTAATATATGGGGACCTAATGATTATTTATAGTCTTATGAGCTAACGTAGTGTTGCTGCGAACTGGAATGTACATATTTAAGTTCAATTTACCCTCTGATCTACTATCATATGCAGTAAAGTACTGTATCGTACAAATAATAAGGCAAGTGTTCTGAGTATTACGTCTCACATAAGTTATTTTATTTTTAAACACAATTGTTGCACCTCTGTGTGTCAGTCAAATACATTGACTTATGGGGACACTCCAATTAATATACATTCCGTTAATATTTTATTAAAACCTGATTCTATGAAT
This sequence comes from Eilema sororculum, assembly GCA_914829495.1. Classification (NCBI taxonomy): domain Eukaryota; kingdom Metazoa; phylum Arthropoda; class Insecta; order Lepidoptera; family Erebidae; genus Eilema; species Eilema sororculum. Next base: position 25,224,489 of record OU618544.1, on the reverse strand, counting down.
GTTCAGTAAAGTCCATAAGTAGGTAATGTTTATGTTTGTAAGTACAGAGATATATTATCGAGCACATCGCTAGAGCGAAGTTATATAAACAGTGAAGATCCCAAAATACAACAAGTACAAACTATTTTCTAAACTTTTATATTAGTTCGCGGCCGATTAAATATTTATGAGCGAGAACTATTTTTACCGCGGAGTGCGCTAGTGGCCGCCATATACACCCAATAAACTTGTTCAGAGAATCATCTGTGATTACATAATTTGTGTTCACGGCGAAACAGATAACGAGATCAACAGATGGTTGTCCAACTCGAGAACTAGAAAAAATACTGCGTGACTATAAGTAAATGTTAATCGTTAAATCAAACTTAATTGAACCTAACACAATGAAAAGCTATTTATCACATTTGTCAAATACACATTCGATTTCTTCGTCGGTAAGTAGTTACCTACTTTTTATTCAGTGTTTGCAGATGTGCGCTTTAAAGTTTTATTTTGCTGTAGGTAGATTCTTCTTCGCTGTCAGAAACAAATTAGTTTTCTAGTTTTAAGATGTAAAAATGGTCTAAACACGGCCTGCACGCGGCGTGTCCTCTGGTGACGCTCGACGTTGTATGGCACTAATGATCGCTCGAGAGAGCTCGTCACTAACTTTAGTAAGGACGTAAGTTTACACAAAGCTGTAACTCTATCAAAAAGTTACTTTTAGTTTCGAAAGCTTTGTAAATTTTGCACTCAAAGTGTTCACACAAGAGGTGATAATGTAGATGTTGGTAGGTGAGGTATACTCGTAAATGACACTGACAGTCAAGAAATATTTGTGACGAATTATATATAGCGAAGTAACGTGCTGTGTATACCTATAGTATAAGATAACTGACGTTGTAATAATTCTCAGATGATGGTCAGAGTTCAGGTCAAAGCAACTGAAACCTAATGAGCATGTCTCGTGACATTTCATATTAGATGACATTACATGTCGTTAATTTTGAACAAAAGCTCATAACATGTTTATAATCGCCGTCGCATGGTTCTGTATATTCACTCTGAAAGTGAAGTAATTTGTTCGTCGTTCCAAGGTGACTCACGCAGTGAGATGTTTGGAGCAAGTTTGTGTGTTTAGGTGCAATTACATTATATCCATCGTAACAAGTTTATTGCCGTGTCTGTGAGAGAAAAAATAGACGTGTTGCAGGGCGTTGCCGGGCTGTTTGTTGTAAAATACCGACAATTTTAATCATTTAAGTACAACGTCTCATTTTCAAAAATATGAAAATATAATATTATGGAGTCAATATTCAGAACAAATCAATACAATATAAAAACAACTTTTTGTCTGTAGACCTGTATGAAAACACTCTTCTATAAAGGTTAAGGTTGTGTAAACTTGTGTTATATAATTTTCCTACAACTAATTCTCACTTTATTCAATTTGCAAATATCTTCAGGAGACTCTTTCATTAAAATCCCGTAGCTAAATAAAATTATAACAATATTACGTTATTCACTTTCGCTCGTTTGAAGCTCACACTGAGAGGTTTTATCTCCTTATTAATTTTGCAGGCAGGTGAGCCTAATTGGAGGTAATTAGGGCCAAGTGCCTTGTTGGGGCAAGATGAGTCACCGACCCGTAATTACACACGGCGAAGCTCAAGTGGATCAGGGAATTGGTCAGGAAACAGCAGAGTTCATAGCAGACACAACAGCCGCATACTATCATGCAAGCGTAATCGAAATTAATTGAACAAAATAGCCATTTTTAGGCTAGGTCACTAATTATTTCAGTTATTCTTTTCTAATTAATATTAATCGAAACACATTTAAATAATACGTTGCTATAACACAAAAATCGTACACAACCAAAATACAAAGCGTTAATTCTTCACACGGCGGCCGTAGACAGAAGGACTGAACCGCATTTGGTATTTTAAACATGTCAGTCACTTCGCAGAAGACGTGTCTTCTAGCATAGCAGTATAGCACCCATTCACAGAGGTTCTTTCAATGCTTGCTTCTATATATTTTCGGTGTAAAGTTTCTACGCTAAATAAAATCACGTTTCCGATTATTATTCAGATCACATCGTGGAATAATTCCACGCAGTTCTTATTTTTAACTCCGCCATTTTTATTTTCCGTGTCTACCTGTATATATTTCAGCAATAAACAATATTTATGTTATTTACTAGCTCTGACTGAATACTATTTTAAATATATTTGTTGTTTTTAGATCTTATTTTGTCATCTCTAATCTCATAAGTTGATTTTGTTTCTATTAGTAATCCACTAAAACTGTTGGACTGATTCCAAAACTTATTTTTGCTATTATAGAAGCAGTAAATTTCAGTTATTGCAGACATTTCGGAAGTTATACATCATTATTGACATATGGAGTTCATATTTTACCAAACAAAATAAATCAGTATATACACAAACATCGACATATTTAAGAATTTCACAAACACATAGTATGACCTAGAAATGAGTCAATGCCTCAAAATTTGTAATTTTTTAAATTAAATTATTTTATTTTTCAGATAACATAGATCCATTGTTAGTACTGACTTAGATTAGGGTTAGTTGAACATTTTTTTTTTTTTAATAATTATATTACCTATATTATATTTCTATTATAGGACCTCAGCCAGAACTGTGTTCCTAACTGATGGTCCTCCTCACAAGGAATTTTACAATTGGAGAATCGATACTCTCCGCCACGGTTCTTAGAATGCTGTTGTCACTATCCCGTATTCTGCGTAGCAGCGATGCCGTTTTTTTGCGAATGATGGCGTGGAAACCGTCAGTCCTATTCTGCGCAAACATCTCCGACGCGCTACAGAAACGTGGTAGTCCCAACATCACTCTAAAGACATTGTTATACAGGACACGCAGCTCGTCCAGCGACCTTTTAGTGTAACTGACCCATAGACTCCCCGTGTAAAAGCCCTGGCAGTATGCTTTAAATAGCGTAATTTTTACATTTTTGCTACAGCGATAGAATCTACGGGCCAGCATGTTACCTCGGACCGCCAGTGCCCTGCGCTCCCTTTCTACATCTAAATTGTCTTTAAGGTCCTCGGTGAGAATGTGTCCTAGGTATTTGAATTCAGTAACTCGTTTAATGTTCAAGCCGTTTAGGGTAATGCTAGGTGTTTCATTACCAGGGCATCCACCGTGGGCCTTAAAGACAATATATTCACACTTCTTTTCGTTATATATCAGTCCGTGCTTTGCGGCATAGGTCTCACAGACTCTCAACATATCATTGATAGCCCCAGCAGTTGGGGCAAGCAGCACCATATCGTCTGCATAGCTAATGGTGTTAACTTTTACACCATGTACGCTGCACCCTACCCTCATACTACTGAGTTGTACTATCAGGTCGTTAACATATGCATTGAACAGCCTGGGAGACGTTAAGCCCCCCTGCCTAACCCCACACTCCAGCCTATACATTTCCGAAAGCTTGTTAGACCATTTAACACTATTGGTCTGGTTCCCATACCAATATCTTAGTAATCTGAGGATTTCACCAGGTGTACCCCTGTCCTCCAGCTTTCCCCAAAGCACATCGTAGCTTACAAGCTCAAAGGCCTTGGAGAGATCAAGAAAACAGGCATACACCGGTGTCCTACGCTCAGTGTAATACTGGACAGTGTGTTTGAGACTTATTATGGCACTTTCAGTTGACAGTCCAGGTTGGAAACCAAACTGTGAGTCATGCATCGTTAGAACTTCTTTCAGATAAGAATCAATCACACTGTCCAATATTTTTGCCATTGTAGTTGCAAGACTAATGGGTCGATAGTTTGTCTTATCGGAGATGTCACCAGTCCTATTTTTTATAATGGGTACAACCAAGGTTTTCATCAGTTCTGGCGGTAAGTATGCGTGTCTCATGCACATTGTATAGAACAACGCCAGGACCCTAGGCATGTGGACACCTGCGCATTTAAATTGCTCAATACTTAGTCCGTCATGACCGGGAGATTTGCCTCTGCTCATGTTTTTAATGGCAGTTGCCACTTGCCTCGCTGAGAAATAAATTTGAGGCTCGTCTCCCTGACAATTGGGTCGAAATTTCGGTGGAGATGTAGATTGACCGAGGGGGGACCGCACTGTGAAATGTTCTTTAAACATATTCGCAATCACACTCGGCTCACTACTACCCTCCACATTCACCGCCAGACCGGGCCTAGTATCTAGTCTTTTTGTGGACTTCCAGAACTTGGCAAAATTTTTAATGGTTTGTTACATAATGGAAGCAATTGAGTGTATTCATCATCAATTTATTAGGTGCATTATGCAACTATCCATACCACTATTTATGGATAATTATTTAAAACTCATAATTTTTCATTTCCTAGAATTGATAATATCAGCAAATATCTAATTAGAAGCAGCCTAAACGAGCGGTCTTTCATAAAGAGTCTCATACCCAGAACAGAATACTCTACAGGTGTGGTTGAAGTGAAGGAGATTACATTTTGTATTTAAGATCCGCGAATGGATATTCAAGTGCCTGTTGTGAGTTCTGCACTAGACGTATTCATTAACGGAAAGCGCATAAATGCAACATGAGGTTCTATACACAACTATAACGATGTGTAAATAATCTAGATTGCTAACCCTAGGCTCGGTGCCGTAATTATGACAGAACTTGAGGCACAGGTAAGTTCGTTTAATCTTTAATTACTCTCGTCTCGTCTCGTCTCCAGATTGGTAACCTAGATATTATTTACACTTATAGACTCTGAGGGTGAGCAGTGGATTTATCCATGAATAGACTATCTTCTAGAATATATTATCACAAGTCAAGTCTAATTATTCAGTAAGTTATTGTAGGACTTTTATATAATTTCTTATATCGGCAATTTCGTAATGTCAACACAGACCTCCAGCGGCGTTCGATAGACCGTCTCCGTCTGCTCCAATCGCTTGTGAATATATTAATCAATTTCCATCGGTTAGCGTTCATTACAATGCCATTGCCCTTATTGTGGCTCCATCTTAAAGACTTGGCTTACGCGCGTCCTTAATTACATCCCCATTTAATGGTCTCAATCCTGAAGTTTTGCTACTTCTATTATTGCTTTAGATTAACTAACTACTCTACTTCTTCCTTTGAAGAAGTTCAATGAATCCATGCTAATATTATAAATGCGAAAGTACCTAACTCTGTCTGTCTGTCTGTCTGTATGTTACGCTTTCACGCCTAAACCACTGAACCGATTTTGATGAAATTTGGTATGTGGGTAGATTAGACCTTGAGAGAGGACATAGGCTATGTTTCGTCGTGATAACCGACAAGTTAGTTCTGTATAAAGCCGGGATTTGTTGCAATAAATAGGTAAACTTTTTTTTTTTAGAAAAAGAAAATAGCCAAAGCGTAACATGTACAGTTTTTTACTCCTAATCATATCACAAAGATTGGAATAGTGCTCTGAGCTGTCATTCATCTGGAGTCCAATATAAAGTGCATGAAACACAGCATCTATACGTATTCACAGACTGATGGCATGGCGTGCTCCACGATAAACAATATACGGAATGTGAATCTGGCGTCACCGGCGCGATAATCTCGTCTAGCGCGTTGTTTGGAGCCAGTTTTATGGAGCCCGGAGGAACAGATGAACTTGGCATTATGTAAAAAGAACCGTTTGTTCTTAGTTTCGGCTATAAACTTGTCTAACGCAAACATCTGAAGGGCGCACGTCGGTCGTGAGACGTCTGCGTGAAGCGATCCGTAGTCGTTAAATAACGCCTACTTACGACATCAAATTCGTTTTGTATGATGTACTCAGTGGGCTTAAGTGCTTAAATAAATGGATAGGTACATAAACTCAGTTTTTTTGAAGTGCAAGCTTTTGAACTAGTACGTAAATAACTATGAACTGTCTGTCTTTCCAATCAGGTCATATTGATTGATGGAAGAAATTCACTTTGGAATGGCGGGCGTAGTCTAGTAGCGGGAGGAATATTTATATTGGTTCTATAAATTACTGTTGCATGGTATAATTTAATTCACTTAGTGATAATAGTCAATATCGTGTGTGTATACAGTAGACAAGCTATTACTTAGCGCAGTGGGTACGGTCGTAGTCCATTTTCATTAGACTCTAACATTAGAAACAATTAGAAAAAAATTGACCTACTTATATTAGGTAATTGCTAGTAGATTGTCGTATGCAATAAAAGCTAAACTAAATTTTACCGTGAGCTGATAAAGTGTAGACTCCAATACAGGCTTTATTCGCAGTGTCATAGTTTCACGAGTCGTTCGCAGAGACGACCTATGTCACGCCAGAGCGGCGCGACGTGACTTGCAGTAACTTCAGCTAATGCACACAGCACCACGGGGAGCTATGTTATGTTATAGCAAAAAAGCAACGCTGAGTAAATCTTGCCGCTTCGTTTTTCAGCGCGTCTACATGTATTGTACCACACATGGGACTAACGCGTAGATGAGAAAACGTTTACGTTTGAATTGATCGACAAAAAAGCAACTGCTGGCAGCAAGCTGTTACAGTTTAGAAATATGATTCTGCGTGTGTGGGATGACATTGGGATACTTCTTGAAAAGATAAATTAAATTTAAAAAAAAACCCCGTCATAAAAAAAACACCTCCAAAAAGTTGAAACTAAATTGTGTTTACCTTTTAACTTTTGATATACCTAGTAATATTTTGATTCAACGGTTGCGATGTCGGGGGACTCTAACTAGTTAAGCACTCCGTTATTTTATCTAAACGATTCAAGGTCCCCCCGACATGGCCAACATTGAACCAAGATCTAACTAGGTATAATAATCTCGGACCGATTTTTTTCAAACATAACTAAGAACACTCCCGACTAATATACCCTTCAAACAAAAAAACTACATCCAAATCGGTTCATGCACGCACGCACGCACGCACGCACGCACGCACGCACGCACGCACGCACGCACGCACGCACGCACGCACACACACACACACACACACACACACACACACACATTCAGTCTCCTTTATTCACACTGTGACACTATATAACGTGCTTCGGATATAAAATCATACCATTCTCATGCTCAGTGCGAACTTTGAATGAACTGTAAAGGAGACAAACGGCGCATAGGATGAACCTAAGTGTGGGACTAACTGAGAATGGGATGAACTGTGCTTGACCTATTTTACATGGAATCACTGCTTCTAGATGGTTGGGCGTATCGCGAGACTGACAAACTGAGGGCAACATTCCTGCCTTGTTGGCTGGTGTAACAACTTGTATCAGGCGCGGTGGGGTAATGAGGTTGATGAGTCCTTAGTAGATAAGTAAAAGTAAAATCGTTTCTCCTAATAAACATCGAAGAGCCGTCTCTTGTGTGTAGTTTGCCCGAGTCGTCAGTTTGCTATATTTTCGCATTTGAAAGTTCCCTCTGCACAATTACCTAAGAGCCCTGAAGCCTCTAATCGCCAGTGGGCGTCACCCACGCGAATATTTAGGGTATATTTATGAGCGGAAACTAGACCGCCACATCGGAAGTGGTCAATCGCCCATTTTGGGTCGAAAACAACACATTATGACGGTTATATTACTTTAAGGTACTACGTAAGGGTACAAATGTGTGCGTTTGATAACTGGCACTGTTTCCTTATTGACGCACTGATCGCATTACAAGGCGGATTTCATCAGAGAACATAATGGGGTTTGCACGTTGGTCAGTTTATTTTATTCAAGCATGAGTAAGGAATTCTGCGAAATTCCACTCTATAGGGATAATATTATACAGTCGTATCGATGTACGGGCATTTACCATAAGCATGTGGTTGCAAGCATTTTTTCTTTATTTTTTATTCTATAGTGTTTAAGGAGAGGGGCAGAAGCATGAAGTTAAATATTAAAACTGATGTTTTAGTTCTCTCCACTCACTACAATGTAGTTTATTTGGCCCTTGCCCTGAAACTGTACTAGCTTTTGCTCACGGCTTCACCCGCGTGGATGTCGGTTGTCGCGACAAAACATTTCTCAAAAGACGTAGGTTGTACGAAATTTCCATACAAAAGTTTATCACCTATTTTACCCTATTAGTAGTAAAATTTTGAAAAAGTCTGATACACATCATGTTCATTATTTTATTTCTTAAAAGACACATTTTCATGAAATTTAGTGCATCTAGCTCTGAAAATGACGGACTTTCATACAAACTTTGTTACGTGAACACTGGTTCCGGTAATAAAAAATGAAAACATTTGAATATATCAGTAATAAACGGTAAATACCGGTATCTCGCGATTGCAGCACGCGTCCCCTCACTGGCAAGTGAACGCAAACATTACCTTATAAGGTAAGGCATCGTTCCAACGCACACATAAAATGAGTCACACGGATAGATAACCAATCAGCGCGTCCCGCGTATCGGAAAAACAGCTGAGATCTCAACACTAGAAAAAAACGCGCCCCGCGCGCGCGTCGAAGCTTACTGTACGCTTCGACGCGCGCGCGGGGCGCGTTTTTTCAGGTCAGCTCTGTACGCAGTCTGCGTACAGAGCTGACCTCATTCCATAGCGAGACTTCGCAGCGATACGTTCAACTTTTAGTCCTAAAGCCTAGCTAGAACTTCTAAGTACTTCTTACTTTCTGCTAGTTACTATTACTAAGTCCTACGTACTCGGTATAGTTATAATATCTTACGAAGTGTCTTGTTAAATATAAGCGGTGTTCCCAATATAAGGGGTAAGTCTAGTGTCCTTAATAAACAGTGCGCGAGTATTAAACGATAGTCACGTAAAATAATAAAGTAACATAACATCGTCATTCGCGTGTGACATTCCTGCTTAGCCCCTAGGAGCTAAGCGTGATGCTAGCTCATTAGTTGGTACCTGCCTACCTTCGGTCGTGAGTTCGGTAGTAACCTAGTTGTAGTTTGTCTTTGTGTAAAGGTAATTAAATTAAAGTTAAAGTAAATTGTGATTAACATCGTAATCGTTAACATGTTGTAAGAAAGTTATTGTATGAAGTGTGTCCATAATATATGTCGCGAGTATACATGTCGACACACAGCCGAATAGAGTAATTGCTTAAGAACTATTCAATTATTTGTAAAGGTTGATTGTTCGTATCCTGAGAGAAAAATCAACACGGTGTATATCTCGGCATAATTTTCTACGGATACCCACATTTTGAGAATATGATAAATTGTCGAATTTTAATCTCGTTTTAAATCCACGGTTCAGCATATATTAGTATTAGAGCTTGATTATTACTGAATCATTTGTTTATGGTTGATTGAACCGTGGTTAACAGGATTACAGACTTACTTACGATACATGCTTACGAGAAATACTTACGATTATTAATTCCGGAACAATCCAGTTTTATTTCTTTGTTTTATTGTGTAATTTATGTGTTATGTGTACCTACCACTGTACAGCGCCGCCGACCTTAGGGCCCATGTAGAAAATTATACGTTGGGGCCAGGCGCTGTTGTATTGGGCTCACGCACCCTTATTTTACCCCTTTAGTAGCAGAATTTCCAAAAACCCTTTCTTAGCGGATGCCTACGTCATAACATCTACATGCATGCCAAATTTCAGTCCGGTCCGTCCAGTTTGGGCTGTGCGTTGATAGATCACTATGTCAGTCAGTCAGTCAGTCAGTCACCTTTGAGTTATATATATTTAGATTTAGCTTTATATTCAGTGATACAAAAGCTTGACATTTGGGTATATTGTGAAACACTCACAGCCCAAGTTTTAGTTTAATTAATTGTATTGTACCGAAACCTCAAAAAGCAAGGGGCGGATATCCGCACAGACAACACAGACAACTTTTAATTAAGGAGTATTTATAGACTGGCGTGATGACGCAGCGGGACAAGGAAGGGCGGCTCATGAATCCCGGGCTTTATTCCCGGGTCAGGTAAATTGATAATAGTGTACTATATTCTTTTTTTTAGTAGCTTGATAGTACACATACGTCTACTACCGTCCTATATTATAAAGGCAAGTATTTATGTGTCGATTAACTGGCTAGGTCATCGCTGTCGGTCAGTTTCAATACAACTTCAAAATCACAGCTAACTACCTCAACACCTAGATACCTGCTAAATATATGTAGACCATATTCCAATAAATACCTGAACAGGACCGTTGCATCACGAGTTCCGTGGCGCCCTGTAATACATTGTATTATCTCGCTAATATAATCTCAGAGCAACGGCTCCCCCGGGATAATGCGCGTAATTACGCGGCCGCGCGTCCCCTGCGCACAGTGTATGTGTCCCGTACGCGTTCGGGAGCGCCGAGCGCCTACATCATGCTGAGCCAGCATCATCTGTGTTGTCAGCACTTTGGAAACTAAACAAACTATTACCTTCTCAGGCAACGTCGTGTCGCAAACTTTAATGCGATGGTAACGTTATATCCTTGTGGTGTTAGAGTGAGGTGTACTGTTTAGACGTTTAGTAGTGTTCTAACATCAGGTGTTTCTATCGCCATCTCATCATTATTGTGTTAAGCCTTCCAAAATACTGTCTTTTGTAATCCCGTTTACCTCCGAGACTTTCACTTCGGAGTTGATCGCTAATTTTTTCACTTATTTTTGATTTAGCTTATTATATGACTTTTTTTTAAAGAATATTAGAACCGAAGTTACTAATATTCCCTCTTATCCCACCATCTAAGCTAAATTGCTTGTATTAGGAATGGGTTCACGTCGGTATTGTAATGGCCAGGATTCGAACCCGGGACTTCTCGATCGGAAGGCCGACTCCTTAACCACTAAACTACTAATCTCTGATCTCCCACCTCCGAGAACAAAGCCTGTGCTAAGACTTCGTCCGTTATTCAACAGGTGTACCGGCTTACAGTTCAAGTCGGCCTTTCTCTAGTGAGGCCCCATATACCCCAAAATGTATATTTGGTACCTATTTTTATGCTGTCCTACTAGAAAACTCACACATTTATGAACGTATACAACGATATTTCTACAATTAGTCTAAACAATAATTCCTTAAACCGCACTACGTCACACAAAGATGCAGTACATACGTTTGTGTCCCATTACACGTGAGTGTGCGGGGACCTTTACTTAGGTGACATAGCGTGGAGCCGACGGTGGGGTATGTTGCGTCTACTCATAATTATTTCACGCGTAGTAATGGCCGCCACAGTCTACGGTCACTCACTCTGTTAATCACTCTGTCAATCATTTTATTACGTTTAAAAATTGTTTGAAGTTAGCACAAAGTTTGTATTCAGGTGTAACATGATAATATATTATGTCGTCCGACCAGCGCTTGAAAGTCTGAAGAATGAAAGTTACTATTAACAGATGGTTTCAGTTTCACGGTCTCCGAAGAAGCCTTTTCATGGACCAAATAAAGAACACGGGATTTTAAGAGGGGAGCAGGTGCGTTGGTGAATAATCCCGAGTGTTTATGGTGCGGTATCAAATATTACGTAAATAGGTATTCTCTTTCACAAGAGTGTGAATAATTTCTGCTTTAGAAGTAAATAAAGTTATAATGCGTAGCTACATTGTGAAGTATCTACTTAAGAGAGAAAATTTCAAGAAAATTTTACCGGTTTTTGTGTAGGTTTTGCTTTCAAAAATATTATAAGTGATTTCATTAATAAATTACGTAGTCTCCATAATTGCCGCTGGACTGATAGTGACTGAATGATGCCTATAATATTGTGTATCGTCGTCCTAAAATGTAAACCAGCTAAATCTACTTTTTTTTTACCGAAAATGACAGTTTGATTACGATTACCGACCTAATCATGCAAAAATACGTCATAAATTCAACTTAACAAGGCTAAAAATCGATGAGCAATCAAAAACACACAGAAAACCTGCCAAATCCTTTAATCCTTCCGAGTATCGTACTAGAAATGTTATCTTGCCATTGAATTTGTTATAATAATATATTATATTGGTAGGTACATTTTCAAATTACGTGCATAGTGTGGTTAACGTGTTCGCACTACGTGAACAGTTTGTTATTATTTATGCATTTATCCAATAGGTAATTAATACGCCGGCGCCGTTTGAATAGATGAGAATTACGAGAAGCAAAAACAAATCAAAACCACCAAAATAATATCAATATGTAATATAAACCCTTAAACCGATAAACATACGAGGTGCGAGGGGCCGCGAGGCGAGTGAGGCGACGGATCCGTCCCCGAGAGGCGCCGCGACGCTCTCGAACCGAATAATAAAGTTATCGAATATCGTTAGGCGTAATTTAACTTAATACGGGAGTGCGAGCACTCCGCGCGATTGGCGCGCGACTCAGGGCCACGGGCGCCTGCCGTGGACTCGCTGAGATAGACTCCGAGGCTATTGATCATAAATTATGTTGAACAACTATAAAGCGCTGGGCCCCGACCCTATGAATTAACATTATAGCTTTTGGAATATCTACATTTATTTTTTGCATGTGATAAACAGTCCTTTGGATAGTTTAAGTACTTAATGGATATTCTGCATTAATGTGGGACTAGTGCAGCTATACAGGGTGTATTTTTGAAACGGGCCAGTAAGGGCAAGTACCTTAACCGTTGCAGTTACAGCAAAACGTTCTTAAAAGACCTTCCCTAACTTTTTGGGACATTTTGAACTGCATTCACAGATTTTGTAAAAAACTTACAGTTAGCAAAAAAAATGCAAAAAGTTCAAATTTTTTTTTATGCCAATCGATTCTATTTCATGTGGGGATCAAAAAACTCTATGGGACCATTTTAGCTTTCAGTACTAGAAAAGACAGAAATCGCCAAAAACGTTTCCCATACATTTCGTACGGAAATATGATAAATCAACTCGAAACTCATAGGTCAGGTAAAATTTTGAACTTTTCAAACAAAAAAAATCATTTAAACATTTAAGAAATTGGTTTATGAAATAAATTGCTCAAAATTATTTCCATTTTCACGAATACATAAGTCTATCCTTTTTTGCACTGAACGAATGGCGGCTAATAATGTTTGAGCCGCCTACTCGGTACACAGTGGATAGGTACACATGGTCCAACACAGTGGCCACCTCGTAGCCCCGATCTAACACCACTTGATTTTTTTTTATGGGGCTTCGTGAAAAACGAGGTGTATAAGACGACGTACGCCAGTGTTCAAGAGCTCAAGGATGCATTAATGACCATTTTACGTAATATTCATCCCAGAACATTATTAGCCGCCATTCGTTCAGTGCAAAAAAGGATAGACTTATGTATTCGTGAAAATGGAAATAATTTTGAGCAATTTATTTCATAAACCAATTTCTTAAATGTTTAAATGATTTTTTTTGTTTGAAAAGTTCAAAATTTTACCTGACCTATGAGTTTCGAGTTGATTTATCATATTTCCGTACGAAATGTATGGGAAACGTTTTTGGCGATTTCTGTCTTTTCTAGTACTGAAAGCTAAAATGGTCTAAGAGAGGGTTTTGATCCCCACATGAAATAGAATCGATTGGCATAAAAAAAAAATTGAACTTTTTGCATTTTTTTTGCTAACTGTAAGTTTTTTGCAAAATCTGTGAATGCAGTTCAAAATGTCCCAAAAAGTTAGGGAAGGTCTTTTAAGAACGTTTTGCTGTAACTGCAACGGTTAAGGTACTTGCCCTTACTGCCCCGTTTCAAAAATACACCCTGTATATAGACTATTGCAAGCGCAGAATTCAAGTAGGTACCAACTTCACATCCACTACCGTTACATCGCTGAGAATGATATAAAATATCTTTTTGTATGGACGAAGGTGCGATCTTCGTTCATACAAAAGATATTTTGTGTGGTCTAATGGTGGTATAATCATCTACTTACTGACCTACTTATCTCCCATAAGAACAGATTATGGGGAAAGTACGAAACGTTTCCTCTTCACACCATAATGATATTTACCTTCTAAACTCACGTCGTCGGTGAAAATCTGTAGCTACCTCGCCGGCGCCGGTAGCGACAGGTGGTCGGCTCACAACACCCCGGCAGACACATATACTTATACATACATACGTACACACACGTCGACACGCGTATAAACAAATAAACATACAAATGACGGGTGGTTTACGAGCTCAGGAATAGAACGCGTGTGTAATGAACACGTTCAGCGTTCGTACAAGAAAAGAAAAGAATAAATTGTCACGACATTCTACAGTTTATTGTGACTGGAACATGCTTAACCACATACTTCAATATCTCAGTAGATTTTACTGATATATAAGAAAGAACTGACGCAAAACTAAACCACCTAAAATGTATCAATCCGGATAGAGAGAGGATGATCTAGGTGAAATCTTTTTTTAAAGGAAATTTCAAAGCCTATCAGATTGATAAATTAATCTTAGGAAAACTCAAATTAGAATCCATACTAATATTATAAATGCGAAAGTAACTCTGTCTGTCTGTCAGTCTGTCTGTCTGTCTGTCTGTCTGTCTGTCTGTCTGTCTGTCTGTCTGTCTGTCTGTCTGTCTGTCTGTATGTTACGCTTTCACGGCTCAACCACTGAACCGATTTTGATGAAATTTGGTATAGGGATAGGTTAGACCTTGAGAAAGGACATAGGCTATGTTTGGTCGCGATAACCGACATCCACGCGGGCGGAGCCGCGGGCAAAAGCTAGTGAACAATAAAGTATTATTGGGATTTCCTAAAAAGTTCATGCTATAAAGCTCGAGAAAGGAACCCGGTCCAGGCAATCTGCTCACCTCTTTGCGTGGGAGTTGGGACTATAAAAACACACAGGGAAAATATGGATGTAATCCATCTCTGTGTACCTTCTGGTGTGTGTATGTACAACGTGCGCGCGTATTAAAATAAATTAAATACATTAGCAATACATTAGCATGCAATAAACGGCGCTCATTCATAACCGTGTCTTAATATAGGTAACGTATACAATGGCAGCATGTTATAGACGTACTTAATATCTGTATTTAGATCTAGGTAAAGTTATCACGTGAGGTCCGCTCCCTTACATATTCTCCTCATGAATTATACTTGGCTTTCACAAGAGCGACTACTATTTAACTTTCTAACCCCGAGAGGAATATATATCGACTTGCAAGTAAAGTTTACTTGCGCCTTGAAAAATTTGGTTGTGCTCATAACACTATATATATACTATTATTTATTTTTTATACTAACATTTTTGTCACAATTACGGCTACGTCATTACAACATCACCTCGCCTGATGTTAAGTGTTAACAGCCCTGTCCCTAAATCGCCCCGTACCACTCCCTCGGGAAGAGATTGGATGACCCTTACATTGTACCTCCACGGCAGGAACCACACAGAGATATTTGTATAAAGGGATATTAATTCCCTTAAGTGTTAACGCTATATTTCATGTACACGCCTGAAATAGTTGTTATTAAAGAATTGAATAAGCGCGTATCCAAACAATGTACGAGTAGATCCATCATCTTTTTCATAAACTACATTTCAGAGCCGGCCCATGTTTTATAGTTCTCCTGTGTTCTCTCGCCAAACATCGCTCAATTGCGAAGCCGTTCTGACAGATTAATGTGCGCGTAAATTATACGCGAGTGGCTCATAATGAACTTCACGTGTTACAACAGCGAGAGATTACGATATCCAACGAACACATTACAAGTGTTTCGATACGATAACATCGTGTTGTTTAGCGCAGTGTTTTGATAGCTAACAAATATGCTCTCATTGTGATGTATTCTGCTAGTATTTCATTTTTACACTCATAAGGGAAATCAGTATATTTTTATCTGATAGGTACTCACATTCTGCTGAAGGTAATAAATCATTTTAATAAATATATTCCTCATAACTAAACTTCAAACGTAAAAAATGTTTCTCCACACACTAGCAGTGAAACGCCCTTCCCCTTGTTTTGTGTAGCCTCTAAAATCATTTCACTGGTACTCCTGATTCAGGAAATGAGCAATAAAACACAAAATTATCCTAAAAAGGTTCTCAGAAGCTACAATATACATAAATATGCATATTCAATGGTGCCATTCATCTCGCCTCCCGCTTGTTTACATTCTATAAATTGTTTACGTGTTCAGAATATCCCTGCTCGCTCCAGTCGCGCTCATCACCCCACTCGCCAGATCCAAACCACTGTTTCATCGCAATTTTCTGAGAAAATAGCTCCAAATAACCTCAGTTTGTATCGCTCCAGTATTAATGCAAGCAATATGTTATCTTCAAATCATTTGCATTTATAGTATTTACACGAGTTCACTGCTCTAAATATAAGTGTATGATTGTAACCGCCCACGTAAACAACTGGTATATGAGTGTATAAAAACCAATAATGGTAACACGTAGGTACCTATTATTGGTACCTAGTAAATGAAAAGTGTAGTAAGAACTAATCAAGACTGGTGTTGACCACTTATATGGTTAAGTAGTATGTCAAAGAGCTCTGTGCCTAATCCTAGAGCTATAAGTCTTAATGTCCCTGTAGCCAATTGCCAGCATGCCCGCGTCCGCTCGTTCAATGTAATGGACTCAAATTACTATTGATAGAAAATGTTGGCTTTAACCTAAACTAAAGACTCTTTTAGACTAGTTTCAAGACAAGGACTTGTGTTCCCAACTTCCCAAGTGTCTTAGCTGTAGACCATAAGCTGATAATTCCTTAAAAGCCCTCAGGAGTTAGGAGCCTCATTCACATTAGCTGAACTCTCGTCCACTGCACTGCTAAGGTACGAGGAATGATATAAAACTATCTTGATAATAGCTGAGGTTTGATATTTAAGTTCGACCCGTGGAAAATTAAAATGCGACCCATGAATCATGATATTCACGTACCGTATGATTGCTCTGTCCGATTGAGTTACCCGGGCCTAAGCCGATAGTTGAAATTTTCGACTTGGTACGTTCCTGCCTATACAGAATGAATATGCATATAGTAATATAATGCTAGTTTTTGAATATTTAATACACTAATTGCATAATATATTAGTTTCAATTATTTTCTCTGGAAGGTCGTTCCGCATTGTGAAGTCACTCTTAGCAGAACGTTACGTCTAAGTACAAAAAACAGGGCCGCTAAATAATGTAACTCCTAACATTGAGAGGATTACCAGCTTTGGCGGGAGCCCATTTCGGAACGGAGTGAACCAAGCCCTGATTGTATTGTGTTGTTTAGAAAACGGAGAAATAGCATGTACTTAGTTGAAAGTTAGAACGATTTCATATGAACCGATAGCTGCACCGAGACATTGCATTAGTATTGACGACATTTTTGTACCAACAGAGTTCTACTGACTTCTTAGCAAGAAATTTATGTAGCATGCCAGGTGCAGCACTAGTGTTTTCAGGCTTACCCGCCTTTCATTATACTTTTCTGTAGTAATGTATATTTCATTCTTCTGTATCATATATATTGTATGTCTTTTCTTCTGAATGTATACGTACCAAGAATTAATTATAGTTTGAAATTATGCTAATGGGCATCTTGATGTGAATGTATGTGATGGCACGTATGATGACGTCGGGCTCCTGTCGTGACGGTGTCGTGTCGTGACCCTACTCAATGATGGGAAACACGTAGGTTTTCGCTCTCTCGTCGGCTCTCGACAAATATTTGTGTTATTGTTGCGGCTCGATTATACGAGATAAATGGGCTCGTTTGGACATGGCCAAATATTTTTGTTGATTTTATTCCGATAGGCGTTATAATTATGCTTTCTGCTATATATTACTGCTGCCGAAGAGGTCTATAGTAACTTTATCAACTGTTAGTGATGTTGAAGTCCAAGTCTAGGTCACGGGACGAACAAACCCACTTTCATACCACATCTCCTTATATATTAAGACTAGCTTTTGCTCGCGGTTCCGCTCGCGTGGATGTAGGTTATCGCGATCAAACATTGCCTATGTCCTTTCTCAAGGTTCAATCGAAATCGGTTCAGTGGTTTATGCGTGAAAGTGTAACGTACAGACAGACAGACAGAGTTACTTTCGCATTTCTAATATTAGTATGGATATCAAAGGCATAAGCTGTTGTTTTAATTTGTTAATACCGATGTCGTTGTCCTATCTAACTTTCGTAGGATAGAATCCGTTCATTGTTTTATTGCAATGTACATATTGTATTTTTACAATGCTACGGAGTGTAGGGACGCAAAGTTTAAATTTGTTACTTTATATGCAAGCAGAGCCGAGTGCAGCCATAAATAACACGCATACCTACCGCACACGTCCCACCTGCCCCTTCTGCCCCCCACCACCTCTCGCCCCATACGATACACTTTTTAATTAGTCTTTGTAAGCCCCCGGGAGCTAACAGCGTCGTGTGTGGGGCGAATCCCTGCGACGAGGAAGTTGGTTCATTACTTTTTTATTCGTGTTTTATCACAATACATTCACGAGGTACAGTCCTCTGCCGTGTAATACGAGTACTTCCTGTCACACTGGTATGGCTCCTGTAGGTACACTGGGATTGACTGCAACCCACGAAAACAGAGAAAGTAACGCTCGGGTAGGAGCTGAATGTTGAACTGTTGTAGAAGAGAGAGAGCTCTTTCTGTTTGGAATGATATTTACTTACTTACTGCCAGCAGGGGACGCCGCGGCCGGACGGGTGATCCGCCCTCTTGCGTAGGGCCATTTCACCCATTGGAATGATATTAATGATAACTGTAATAGATATTACACTGACTGATAATATTACCGGTTAGGCAAGTATTAAATGGTTGATTTAAAATAAACTTGATTAGTTATAAACTTACCTCTTTGTACCTAGTTTTTGTAACTGACTGTACACAAATACGTCAATTATGACAATCGCGCGAGTTGTCGACAAGAAGATAATAAAAAAATTTAAAGATGCCAATTCGCGGGCGTCCGCGAGTTTGATGGCGGCGGTTTAATTATGACCGACATTACAATATTTAATTTTCCAATTTATTTTAATCAAAAACCGCCGACTCAAAAGTTTTGTAAAGATTTTAAACTTAAGCAATACAATACAACATAGTATTTATCAGACAAGATAAAGTAGAGGTGATAGTTTTAGTAGTTCGGCAGGTGTTGTTCGGGACATATATTTTGGACCTAAACGCTCTATACGTGGAGTGCACGTTTCTTGGGTGTCTTTTAAGGCTAGCGGGGTGCTACTGCGGTGGAAGAGCTCTATTCACCAAGCATAGATTATTACAAAACAATCCGCGCCTTCCGAGACCTTATTTGTCTCGCGATTTAGTTCCAAGATACGTGTCTCAAAGTACACTTCCATCCCCGTCGCCACTCGGAACATTCCAATTTCGCTGAAATCCTATTTGAACGAAAAGTGCCGACTTGCATCCAATTGAAAATGTGTATGTTTGTTAGAGCACGTCCGACTGGGGACAATAGCCGAGAGGAGCCGAGAGGTAATTGAACAATGTCGGACATCTGGGAGCGCAGCGGGCCGATTAGACTGCAGGTGGCGAATCGGTCAAAGCGTAATTGCGCCCCACGGCCACACTCGGTTTAGTACTATTATCTATTCTGTGACTCGGTGCTGAAGGCGAGCGAGCTTTGCTAGCGTGTCACGGTCGCATTTGAGACTAATGCTGATAAATTAATTTAGCTGGTAAATTGAGTTTTGAAAACAGTAATTTATTTGTTTTTTCTTCATTACTTTTTCTTTGGCGTCGCTTATTACCGTACAATGTAAAACATGAAATATATTCACCTCCAATGCAGCAGTCCAAACCACCTTCAAGAGTTAATTTCGCCCCCATTGTGTTTTTAGTAAAGGGATCAATGAATTGGTACAAGATGGTAAAAGTGCATAGATAACAACGGTGCACACTTTCATTAATTAAATATATTTTACAAAAGAAAAAAAATACTATATTCCTCCCGTACAAAACGCCAATTTCATATGTAAGGACCTAATAATTATGTTCACACTGAGCGCCGCTCATCTTCAATGGTAAGTAAATGAATTATTGATTTACTTCTTAAAATACTTCGGTATACCTACACTTACTATCCCTTATAGTTTTCAATATTTACCTTAACATCTATTATTACCAGTAGATTCGTCTTTACATACCTATTTCGCTAGCCGAAGGGTCAGGCAGAATATCACCACTAACTAGTAGTGGTGACTCGGCACTCTTATTTCAACATTTGCCTCCACTTACTCTAGACAAGTGGCAATTCGCTGGCCGGCGTATCATAGAATAAAATGACAAATGTATGTATACGACAGTCGTCATCAAAATATCTTATACCTACGTCCAATCCCATACATTTGTCTTTCTATTCTCTAATACGCCGGCCAGCGAGTTGCACATGTCTAGAGGTGCTGAACCGTTAGGACAACCACCGCTGAAAAGAGAAATAAACCCTATGGTACAAGTGCAGCCCTGGTAGTTCGGTGGGGCAGGAGCTAATTACATTACACTCTACGTCACCAACCATCGACAATGTAACGATACACTTTATCGTGAAAAGTTGCAAGCTTGTGCACTGAAGGCTTAAGTCTGTAATTGAGCCGATGGAACTGTGTCACAGTACGGAGGCGAGGCGAGCTGTCGGGGCCGTGGAGCGAAGCCCTCAGTTGTGTGTTCGTTCCAATAGAGAGAGCCGTCGCCATATCGCACAGAAGGAAAATCAATTCGCGAGATATGGGCGAGATGAGCTCGCCGTCTTTTTGATGTTCTCAATCAGATTACATGAATACACTTTCCTCGACGAACCTGCGAAACGGTTTCTAAAGAACACTCTGTTTATATTGACGCGAGATAGATTTCATTTGAACGTAGGTACACTTTTTTACTTCAAAAGATTATAAAAAAAAACAATTTACGTACTCAATTTCGTGGCGATTAAATAAACTTTGTATGGTGTAATACCTACTATAAAAAGAGTGAAAGAATAGATAATTACAAACTTTAAATTTGTTGATTATAATATTTCCTTTTTGTGTTGGAATACGGCGTGTAGGGCTTCCGTCCTACAAATTATTATGGTATTCTTATTTTCATTTCCGGTGGAAGTATAAGGCGCAGGATTTTCCTGTTAATTGTGACGAAGTAAGCGACGGAGTGCCCGCCCGCGCCCGCGCCTATTGTGCCTTTGATACAGTCAGCATCAGAAAGATGTTGACGTGCAAGTACTCAAAATTATCCTAATTTAGTTTTTGACCCCCTCCCAGTTGACCGATTGTTTTGATATTTGGTATACACCTTTAGTTCGGACAATAATCCATACTAATATCACAGTATAACGAGGGATCTTACAGTAGTTCATCGCGTTTGATGTTTGCGGAAATGCCGCCTTTTGCAGTTTTGTCAGGGTTGTCACTTCAGTTTTTATTTACCTATACTTACCTATATTTTTCTGTAACATTTTATATATAACCCCTATTTTGATCTCTTTGTCTGTCAAGGCACATCAACTCACGCTAATATAAATTGCTAGCTGATGCCCGCGGCTCCGCTCGTATGGATGTCGGCTATTGCGACTTTTGCTTATATCTCCGGTTCTACTCAACCAATTATGATCAAGCAAATGTAATATTTTAACTCCCTGAGTTTTTGGATTTCGATTTCGATTTCGATTTCGATTTCGATTTCGGTTTCGGTTTCGGTTTCGGTTTCGATTTCGGTTTTAGTTTCGGTTTCGATTTCAATTTAAATTTTTGATTCGGGTTCGGGTTTGGGTTCGGGTTCTAATTTCGATGAAATTTCGCTAATCGCCGGGATCGCTAAATTGATGATATATTCTTAAGGAGCCTATCCACGATCAGTCCGCCTGCAGTTTCAGAGCATATCGTGCGGCCTGTAGTCCTAAATTGAAAGTACCTACACACGATAGCGATTTTGGCCTGCCGGCCATTCCCTGCTGTCAGTTTTGTGGCTACACACGATCAATTGGAAGTCGACAGTTTCCCATCGAATGATTACCTGCCGGCAATTGTCTGATATCGGAATTGACGACCATTTTAACGACGATCACAGATGATGGACTTGAAATTAAAAAAGAAGTCTAAGTTTTCGGGGTGACTAATAATAAAATATATATATATATATATATATATATATATATACATATATTCGTAATCAGCAACCCGAGTACCTTGAAAACGATACCCATATCGATTTTAGTGAAAATTTCGAGTCCGCCATCTTGGATCGCTTAATTGATGATAAATTCGTAATCAGCGACCCGAAAAACCCTGGAGGCGATACCCATATCGATTTTGGTGAAAATTTCGGGTCCGCCATCTTGGATTGCTAAATTGATGACATATTCGTAATTAGCGACCCCAAAAACCCTGAAAACGATACCCATATCGATTTTGGTGAAAATTTCGGGTCCGCCATCTTGGATTGCTAAATTGATGACATATTCGTAATTAGCGACCCCAAAAACCCTGAAAACAATACCCATATCGATTTTAGTGAAAATTTCGGGTCCGCCATCTTGGATCGCGAAATGGATGTTATATTCACAATCAGCGACCCCAAAAACCCTGAAAACGATACCCATATCGATTTTGGTGAAAATTTCGGGTCCGCCATCTTGGATTGCTAAATTGATGACATATTCGTAATTAGCGACCCCAAAAACCCTGAAAACGATACCCATATCGATTTTGGTGAAAATTTCGGGTCCGCCATCTTGGATCGCGAAATGGATGTTATATTCACAATCAGCGACCCCAAAAACCGTGAAAGCGATACCCATATCGATTTTGGTGAAAATTTCGAGTCCGCCATCTTGGATCGCGAATTGGATGATAAATTCACAATCAGCGACCCCAAAAACCCCGAAAGCGATACCCATATCGATTTTGGTGAAAATTTCGGGTCCGCCATCTTGGATCGCGAAATGGATGTTATATTCGTAATCGGCGTCCCCTAGAAACCCTGAAAACGATACCCATATCGATTTTTGTGAAAATGTCGTGTCCGTCATCTTGGATCGCTAAATATAGAAAACGAAAATAAAAAAATTTTAACAAACAAAATGATTCATGAAAAAAAAATTAAACACGTGATTAGTGTGATTACAAATGAGACAGCCCTGAATCGTTAGTACCGAGTAAAATGTATGGGCGTACCGAGTAATACCCCGTCCCCCACCACCCCTCTCCCCCCGCACGATTGCTCTGTCTAGACGGCTTCGTTGACTGACTGTATGTAGTATGAATCGTTAGACTGTGCTAATATTATAAATGTGAAAGTAACTCTGTCTGTCTGTCTGTCTGTCTGTCTGTATGTTACGCTTTCACGCCAAAACCACTGAACCGATTTTGATGAAATTTGGTATACGGGTAGATTAGACTATGAGGAAGGACATAGGCTATGTTTGGTCGCGATAACCGACATCCACGCGGGCGGAGCCGCGGGCAAAAGCTAGTACCATATAAATCATTACATCAGTTTGATTTGCTCGTAATACGAGAGTTTTAAAATCATTTAAAGTTTTCATCGTCAAGATATTTACGTGTACATAAAAATAGCAAATACGATAAACGCATTTATATTCTATTCATTGTAGCCATCTCGAGTTTGGTGTTATCCCCTGAATGTCTTAGTGGGAACCCATGCCAGCCCCATGTTCAAGCCCACGTAGGCAGCTAGTTCCCGGAATCCAAAGCGCAAGGTTTGGATACAACTAGGATTTACACTAGAATGATTATGATGGAAGGGTTAACTGGAATACTTGAGTGCTATACCCGCTACAGGTGGGTAGTAGTAACATTTGCTTAAAAGGAACTTATTACTGTGACTTAATAAACTTAAATATCATTTTTGAGTTTCGCACTCCTGTCCGTCACAGTTTAAATACACACATCCCAATTTATCAAAATTGAATCGGTTTCAAATTAATGGCTACAGTGAAATGTGGCCGATGTGAACCCCTCGCCGATATTTGGGTCCAAACAAAACACATTTTAATTTATGTTAAGGCATGTCCAAATATACAATGGATACTTGTATATTTGTATATGCGAGCTCTGATACTGACCCTGCTTGTTTTTCTGGAATCATTTTCGTTTACCGAACGATAAACTATTATGACAAAACGTCGGTAGCTTAGCCTCCTACCAACTCCTGGCCATTACACTACCAACGTAACCCCACTCCTAGTACAAGCAATGCAGCTTAGTTGGAATGGTTAGTTCTAATATTAAAAAAAAAATGTTTTACTGCCAACGAATTACTACAATTCAGATTTTCGTAATCAAATTTGTCTCTGAGTACCAGGGCATAATAATAACATTATCACAGACAAGATTTAGTGCTTTTTAGATGGCTTCTTATAAAATAACAAGCCAAATTCAATTGATGGCGAAGTTGGCAACGTAAGTAACATCATTTAAAATGTAGGCTTACTGCTATGACGTCAGTTTCTCAGAAAGAATATAAACTCAAGTTCAAGTAGGTAAGTACGTAGCTTTTGGACCTAACATTTATTAAAGTGCTTTCAAAGAAGCAAACATGCATAAGTAGTTGACTTGAATCACACTAGACTAGGAGCGCGATGTGATGTTCACCTCTGCGGGTCTCAGTAGAAATAACACGACTGAGCTCCAACAAATGGACGGCGTTACTTATGAATAAAGTAATGTACAGCGATGTATGTGGGCGCGAATATTATGTACCTACCAAGTGGATTTGTTCGCATAGAAGAATAACTTATTAACGGTGATCTTAGGAGGATGCTAGTATGCAGGTGAAGTATTGTTGGATACTCCTTTTGCTTCAAATCTACTTCAAAACCGAAGGAGCATAGATAGTGCGATTCTACAAAAAAAAATGGTCCATGGTCTATGAGAAAATATTGTGATTTCTTCATTTATCAACATTGTTTACCAATTTATTTAAATAATATTTTGCTTGAGACTGGCAAAATTATTGGTAATCCATTCGATAGCAGAAGACAATATTTCAATTAAAAAAAGGAGCGATAACTTTGAAAACGATACTCATATCAATTTTATTCAAAATTCCAAGTTCGCCGAGATGTTTGGTCGCTAAATGAATTTTTATTATATACAGGATACAAATAGTATATTCGTAATCACCAACCTAGCCAGAAAAGCTTCGAAACCAAATACCGCCAAAAACAAATGGATAGCCACACCGCCACCCTGGTGCTACGGCATCCGTCGTCGTCGTGGATAAGTTCTATCTTTTTGTTCGGTGTTTTATTTCAGTGTTTTTATATAGAATGTGTATATATTTTGTGTGTGTACTTATGTAAGTAATATAAGTGCATTTTTGTAATAGTGTTATGTCTCTAGTTTTAAACAATGGCAGCACTGCAATTCTGAATTTCAGTAGTCAATCTACGTCGCAAAATGCCTTAGTTCGCTGCCCAAATTGTAAATTGTATGTTGTTGTCGCTTTTTCAAAGGCGAACGTGGTTTGAAAGTAATTTTGGGAGGGTACATAAGCCCCAAAATGTGCTTTCAAACACAACAACGCCATCACAACTCATCAATACTTAAATTCCCTTTCAGTAGAGTCTAGCAAAATTAAAAAATCCTGTACCGATTTTAAAGAGAAATCCCCGTGGTGCAAGGCCTTTAGGAGCGCATAATTTGCATTTGTGCATTGGCTCTGTAGTACGGTAGAATTTTACTAGAGCTTTGGAACAATTATTCACCTTCTCCTATAGGATTTTATACATCTAAAAAACCAGGCTTCTCTTAAAAGCAGTGACGTGGTGGCGCCTTACTCTCCAGATACTCTTACAGACCTGAAGAGCAAGCATCCATCGTCTGATGATGACCTTTTCTTTCCCGATGTTCCAAATTCTGACTCCGATTTTTTGACTGTTACAGCCAAGGACGTGTTGTCTACCGTGAGCTTCTTCCAAAGCGGTTCTGCTGGCGGCCTCGATGGCCTGGCTCCACAGCATTTAAAAGACCTTCTGAGTCCGGGTGTCGGGGATGCTAGTGGAGCACTTTTGAAGGAGCTTACAGGTTTTAATGCTATCATATCCTCTATGACGCTAACCTATGCGCCTTGCGAAAAAGAATAGAGGAGTTCATGCCATTGCCGTAGGATGTACTTACATGTATATAGCAACCGAAATGGTCTTTGAGGCGATGGCGTGGAGTAATCTACCGACGCTCTTACGAGCTATGTTGTCGGTACCTCCACCTCCAGATTACTCCAACCTGGCCTCAAAGACTTAAACAACTGTTCGATGCCTGAGCTCACACCCCCCTCCCCTCCACCCCACCCCTTCCCTCCCCATCTTGTAAATATTTAGTTATAATTTGATATTTAAAAAAACCTTGTATTAAATCTCCAAATAAATATTTTCCCATAAAGAGTGAGAATTAATATTAACTATATTTTAATAATAAAATAACTTTAATCACAAGAATTTTGAGAATATAATATTTTAAGAACGAAAGGAATGCATACTTAGCATGGGTACTTAGCTTAAAAGTAAGCTAAATACACTTTGTATCTCTGTGGAGACTGACGACAGGCGACGCACATGTTCCGCTGTAATCCGACAGACGAGCAGCCCCTAGCCCCGAGCGGCGCGGGGCTTGAGTCGTGTCATGTGTTACTTTATTGTAGCTAGTGCAACGCGTGGTACAAACCATTCGGTTTTATGACTATTTACTGACTCTCTCTACTAATGTAGGTTAAGCCCTCACGGGTGATGCCCATCGGGTTGTATTTTCATCTTCCATTATTTTACTTGATTACTAGTAAAGCCTTTGAACTAGGGATTGCTTTTTCTTTATGAATGTCACTAACTTACTAATATTCCTTCTATCCCTTATGGCTAAGCTGAATTACTGGCAGTAGTGTATTTACGCCGGTGGAGTAATGGTCAGGTTTTGGTTATTTATTTTAATGTTGTAGAATAACACGTAATATCTTAAGCCGGATCTGTATTTACGCGTGTCGCCATTTTTGTTTGGTGTACAAAGGGTGTACATTTTAAGTTTATACATTCAAAACTTCGCACTAAGAACAAGCCAATGTTACAAGTATTAGTTCATTCTGCGTATTCACTAATTGTATAGAGTGCGTGTTGATACAGCGAGGCTTCACCCTGGTCAGTGCTAATATGTGGTCCGGTATATTGTTCCAACCCGTAAGAAACACACCCGACCAACGTCCACACAACAGATTCTGAGAACACCCGCCGGGGGCAGCGAGCCCTTCCACAAACAATATAGCATTACAGAACAAATCCGGGTATTAAGCCGAGAACTGAGAGTTGTACATTTCAAAACACCCTAATTTATGATTATATAATTATTGTTTTAAACATTTCTGTTGTTATAAAACAATTGTAGCGTAGTGGATCAGAAACAGCTAAACATGTTGTTTTTGAGAAGTTACAATCCATTAGGAGGTTTCCTCTCGACTCACGAGGCGCGCTGGTACACATGACTGAATGTTTGTTTGTGAAAACAGTACAGTACGTTTTGATGCTGTTTCGAAGTTAAGTAATTATAATATGTGTGTATTTAAAAAGAGTTATCTATTTATGTTATTACGCATTATCCTAGACGGCTGTATTCCTGAACACGTTCGTGTTGAAATCAAACCAAACTCCCCTAATGCGGTGACAATCAGAAGTTCCCTCTGAACATAGCCCATTATAATCAAACTCGCAGTGCCGCCGACGGAGTGCCTAGCTCTTGCACGTTCCTGTGTTGTTTCAAAGAGTGCAGTGGACTAACTTAGTGGCCGACTGCGAATGTCGGGCTAGTTAGTGTAGGTAGGTCACACGCTGTTTGAACTAATGTCCGCATACTGATTAAGTCATATAAACTTATTTTATGTAGGCATACATCTAGTATTACCTATTTTCATGAGTAGACTGAATTTAAAATGAATTGTTTTACTTGTTACCTGGAGGTAAGCAGCACTCACAATTGCAAGCGAAAAGTGACCTTGGAGACCTCATATACATTTAATGGTAAATGATACAACCCATTTAACCTTTTGAAAATACGTTTCATACATACACGTCTGTAAATCCCCGATGGGGTAGGCAGAGGTGTATTGACACCCACGTTTCCCCAGTTATCATTTTCGGTCCCACGACGTAATAGGGGGCGAGCCTATTGCCGTCTATCGGGCTCTTTGTCTTGGACTGTATGTTTACTGTCGGATGGAGAATAGCCCTATCCCTGAGTCGCCTTTTACGACACCCACAGGAAGAGCCGGGGTGATCCTGTTCTACTCCACCGGGAACCAACAGGTCAATAAAACCTGGTCTGGCAAATCATTATTTTGAGTAAGCTGTGAGAATATTATCTTGCATATTCAAGGAAAAGTTAGCATGATTTATTACATCATGTATAAGATATAAGACATAGAACAAGTACAATAATAACTTTGCCTCACAATGCTAAGAACTCGAACGCACAGACAACTTTAACCTAACATTTATTGTTATTTCTAACTTTCGCGGCTCCATGCGGTCTGTTTATGCTAAACTGTGACGAGAGCCCAAAGATACAAACTATCATAGTATAGCTACTTATATCTGTAAAAGTCTTAAGGCCATCAGTAAACATGAAAATGTTAAAGATAAAAAAAAATAAGTGTGAAAAGAAAATGTCTTGATAATACGCAAAATATTTGGACCAGGGTTCTTACGTACTGCTATTATGTCTTGCCATTTACTACGCGTAACTGTAGATATACAACAATAGATAAGATATACCCAGAAATGAAAATAGTATTGTTACCTATCGACATACTGAAATACTACTTTTAGTTTTATTCAGTCACGCTCATCCCAAATCGAATATGCTCAGTATTCAGGTGGACACACCAAAATGGTTTTCTCAATAACAACAGACACGCGATTGTCAACTTCAGCATAATAGGCACTTATGTAAATAAATACGGTTTATGGATACGGATTGTACCTACGCACAGCCATCTGCCAACTGTAATCAGTAACTTACTGTCATGTACCGTGTCCATTGAACATTTGGCATCGAGCAATAGTGTTGTTCCCATACGTAACACGCAATGACTTAAACATTCTGAGATGTTTCGTTGATTGTCGTTGAAGGTTCGGTGTCGTGGTGTGGGAAGAGTGTATGCTTCCCCGAATTGTATTGCTGATATTTGGACGACCTCAATGACCCAGAGGCCGGAGTGCCGGAGTGCCGGAGTGCCGGAGTCAAATCAAAGGGGTTAAGGAATACGTTTTATTAAGTGCATCCTGTGCGAGGCGTGGCGTGTTGCTGTATACTGGCCTATGTGCAGGAGTAGTGTATAAATAAAAATTGTACATTTTATATCGAAATGTAGATATGCATTGTAACGATGATTTCCACGCAAATTGAAAGAGTAAAATTACAGGAATGCTGCAATGAATTGCAGGAACCAATGAAGGCATCATGGAATACACATTGATGGATTCTATTAAGAAATTGATAGTTGTCTCTTTAAACTACCCTCCCAGAGAAGATGATGGGTGCATTGAACTATTAGTGTTTCAACTACCTAAAATAAACTTACCCATATTGATCATGATCCTTTAGAGAGCGACACAGTGAGCCACCACAACACTATTGCGCGAACTTTAGTCATTTCGTGTTTTATTAGATGGCGAAGCCGTACTTGGCGAAGTGTCTCTTGTACCCCTCTCTCACTTAATATTGACTTTATTTACATACTATTTACATTTCGTACGGTTTCCGAGCGTGCCGGAAAGCTCACCTCCTTTTCTATCCTCTCCAAATTTCCCCTTTTCCTTCCCCCTTCACCCCCCGCCCCGCAGGCGGCTCCTACGTGAGAGTGATATATCTGGTATTGCAATCTCTCATAGCCCGCGGTAACCACTTTCCATCAGATGAACCGTATTTAAAATATTCATGTCATTCAAGAAAGCGTTCGATTACCGCTCACGAGAGGTTCGAAGATCTGGCAAAGATTGCGCTCGGTCTGTAAGATCGAACTTTTACTGTACTTCAGTACCTTGACAATCAATCAATTAAATATAAATAATGAAGATATTTTCGCCAGCTTCTCTCCATCCGACAATAAACTGCCATCTGACCTGCACAACCGTATTAGTCGCGTTCATTGCCGACACGCCCGCGCCCCGGGGACTTTAGTGCTAACTGTCCGGCGATACATATTTTTATTTTCTTTAAAAAAAATATATTAGCATTACTAATATTCCCTCTAACTAACCCTCCAACTAAGCTAAATTGTTTCTTCTAGGAGTGGGTTCACGTCGGTAGTGTAATGGCGAGAATTCGAACACGGGACCTCTCTGACATTACTAACTTATGTACTATCGGTCTATACACATAGAAAAATAGATAAATGACGCCGTATATTATGATTATCATTTAGATTTTACCCTCAATCTCATCCACCAACAATCTAAACAGGATAGAAGTGGAGTACACCAAATGTACTGCACCTAACGTCAAGATACAATAACTTAATAGCAACAATCTACGTGGGAACAACTAAGGGAGACGTGCGCCCACCTGGGGGGAGGCGGCGGGATTAAGGGCGCTCTTTGTCAATGAACAGTTGACCGCGTGACCGACAAAACTTGTCTCACCGGCCGCGGCGGCTGGAAGAAAACTAACATCAAATGTTTTTACATTCTACATACTTACATTATTATGTATTGTAATGTTAACTTTTCCTTGAATATGCAAAATAATATTGTTACTGTTTAATCAAAACAACAATTTCCCAGACAAGGTTTTATTGACATGTTGGTTCCCGGTGGAGTAGAATAGGACCACCCCAGCTCTTCCTGTGGGTGTTCAGCCCAAGACAAAGAGCCCGATAGACGGCAATAGGCTACAAGACAGCTCTAATTACGCTGTGGTGCCGAATATTGTAATTGGCGAAACGTGGATGCTAATATAGCTCTGCCTACCCTTTCAGGAATTTATAGACGTGAGCATATTTATGTATGAATGTGAAATATTTTTTCGCATAAAAGATCGCTGCAAATTTTAAACTATAGGAGATAACGGAAATCTTAACGTCACTTCCTTAAAAGCTTTTTTTTCAATGTACTCATCGTTGGCCCACAGCCGCTGCCATACGAGTAAGTACTACTCCTACGTGCCCACCCATCCTCCCTTTGATAAAAAATGACGCACCCCCTAACGAGGGTCCAATATAAGTCAACTACTGATAAAAGCACCTCACTGATTCATAACAACGTATTTGTTCAATGAATTATATATTATAGAAAGGGTGGTACTTACATACACGGACGTATTGATCAATTTCCGATCTACAAGGACACAAGGTTTTAAAAGTCTGTGTATAAAATAAGTGCATTGAATTATAAATTGTTTTAAGTTATTGAAGGATTTTTTTTACAGCATTAAGTATGCTAACTATACAAATCGAATACAAAGGGAAAAAGAATCTTCTCGGGCGGGACTCGAACCCGCAGTCTTTCCCTCACAGGGGAATGCCTGACCAATTCGGCTACCGAGACACGCCCGATATGATTCAAATTTCCCATCTTATACGTCTTTAAGGCGACGTGGCGTCATCTACCGATTTTCTTACGAACTATCGGAATCAATGAATGATGTTACAATCATTTTTAAACATAGATTTTTGATAACTGCGCCCAAACAATTGAAGGAATTTTTACAGCATTAAGTATGCTAACTATACAAATCGAATACATAGGGAAAAAGAATCTTCTCGGGCGGGACTCGAACCCGCAGTCTTTTCCTTACAGGGGGAATGCCTGACCAATTCGGCTACCGAGACACGCCCGATATGATTCAAATTTCCCATCTTATACGTCTTTAAGGCGACGTGGCGTCATCTACCGATTTTGTTACGAACTATCGTAATCAATGAATGATGTTACAATCATTTTTAAACATTGATTTTGATAACTGCGCCCAAACAATTGAAGGAATTTTTACAGCATTAAGTATGTATAGTTATAAGCATTAAGTATATTTGTATAGTTAGCATACTTAATGCTTAATGCTGTAAAAATTCCTTCAATTGCTTGGGCGCAGTTATCAAAATCAATGTTTAAAAATGATTGTAACATCATTCATTGATTCCGATAGTTCGTAAGAAAATCGGTAGATGACGCCACGTCGCCTTAAGGACGTATAAGATGGGAAATTTGAATCATATCGGGCGTGTCTCGGTAGCCGAATTGGTCGGGCATTCCCCCTGTAAGGGAAAGACTGCGGGTTCGAGTCCCGCCCGAGAAGATTCTTTTTCCCTATGTATTCGATTTGTTTTAAGTTACTTCTCCAGATATTGAAAGATAGATTAGTGGCCTGTCATGACAGCACAATAGTGAGATGTACCGGTGCACGTTCCGCGTCTGCGAAAATATTAGATTAATAGAAAAATAGAGTCGTTACGAGTATCTGTTAAATACGTAAGATGTAATCATCTATACAGGGTGGAAGATTTTCATGTCTCCTGGAGGGGTAGTACTAGAAATAAAAGTCAGATTTCAGGGATTTCCTTTCATTTAATTTGTCATATTTGATAAAGAGATTTGATCCTTCTGATTGCCACTATCAATTGAAGCCATAAAAATACAGGATGTAATTGTTACGGGTGTTAGTCGGTTCTATTATCAGGTGTCAAGCGAGTTTTCGATAATCTGCGAATGCAGTTTTGTTTCTTTTAAAAAATAAAAGAATATTTCCTTTGACTGAAATTCGCAATTTCGAGTACTTCTTCTCCAGGGCAAGGGAAGCAAAAATTTTGTATCAATTTGCGCAACGGGATAGACAGGAAAACTGAGTGGTTATATGGAGATGAGTTGCATTATGTTATTTTTTTAAGAAATACATTAAATTAATTAATATAAATGTTCCACATACTACATGCATTTTAACACACACAATACATATCCATGCTACTACGAGTATACCTAAGTCCATACCTGTCAAACAGATAGAATGTAGAAACGTGGAAAAAAGTAAAAATAAATAATGTAATTACGCTGGTCGCGGTCGTTCAACTTTGTACTTGCCACTTCACAGTGTAGTGAACACGGTCACAGCGTATGTATGTACAGAAGGACAACTTGTAATAACAATAGAGAACAATGTTACAACAAATAGGATTCCATACAACACTGAATTGAACGAATACTAATGCTACATAGACGGTAATATCTTTTCATTGAGCAGATCAACAAGGTTCAGTTTTTCACAGCTGTAACATGTTGCTGAGCTGAGTAATTGATATTTCTACTGTGTATTCTACTAGATGTGGACCTTCACATGTCTCGATGTAACGGTCTTGAAAGACAGACATACAGATAGACAGACAGACAATGAAGTGATGTTTCTTTTTAAACACACATTTTGTGATAAGCACCAAGTATACACTGCAGTTAATAACAAGGTGTTATTTCGACATTATACAACAGAATGGTTCTGGGACTGTATAATGTATTACATTTTAAGTGGTAAGTAATAAAAATCTAATAGTTAGTATTACCGACTAACACTAATATTATTGACACCACTTTCCGTCGGGCCGTTTTATGGTAGGAAATAACACAGCGTTGACAACATAGGACTCGTATCACTAAAACGGAACGACCCGTGAACGCGCGTTCATCGCACGTTTGTAGTTTTACTGCACTACAATATAGCGAGTTCTTTTACTACTCAAGCTGAAAGTGTACATTTTTCTACTTAATAAATATTAGAGCGTTTTCACATTACCCGATCCCATATGAATGTTGGGCCGTGAGCGCCGGCCGGTCCATAAATCCGGTAAAATCTCGAATACATAGGGAAAAAGAATCTTCTCGGGCGGGACTCGAACCTGCAGTCTTTCCCTTACAGGGGGAATGCCTGACCAATTCGGCTACCGAGACACGCCCGATATGATTCAAATTTCCCATCTTATACGTCTTTAAGGCAACGTGGCGTCATCTACCGATTTTCTTACGAACTATCGGAATCAATGAATGATGTTACAATCATTTTGATGGTAGAAATTTGATGGCACAAATTTGTCACTAATTTCGACCGGGTTGGTACCACCGTGCACAAGTGCGAAAAACCCTCCATAGTAATCCAATTTCGGTTGGATTGCGTTCAGGGATCAGCAAGTGCATAGCCGGGCCGAGGTGATGGTAGTCGCAGCACTAGTGGGACCGGTGGGTTTTGGCGTAGTCTAGTGGGGTGTGACGCGGGGCGCCGCGCCGAATAGGGAGACCTGTAGAAACGGTGGTGCCGCTGGCCGCCCGCGGCATAGTACAGGGGCCCAACTGGGACTAACCACCCTGGAAGGCTGCCCCACCAGGTCGCGCATAATCCCGATATGGCTCGTCGTGCCGGTTGGCGACCGGATGGGAGCCCGGCGACCATATTCGGGGGGGTACGGGGGCCCTTCCGTTCGGCGCGTCAGCTCTCGTCATGCCGTCACAATCATAGACAAAACTAATGTCCCATGTATTGTCACACGGTGCTGCGGCGACAATCACCTCTTTTTCACGCCTTCCCATCCATTCCTTTCCATTTACCATGACAGCGCACCAAAAAGATAGAGTCAGAACAGCGGCTAAGGAGTCTCCCACAACACGACTATTTGAGGTGGAGTCCACGAACATCTGTGGGCTCCATACAAACCTCAACGCCGTCCACCATCACCTGGAGACGGCGAAACCAGCAATGCTGTTTCTGACGGAGACACAAATACGCCGCCCTGACGACACGACCTACCTGCTTTACCCCGGCTATGTTATCGAGGAAAATTTCCGAGCAAAAGCCGGGGTGTGCGTGTTTGTTAGGGCGGATATTTGCTGTCGCCGTTTGCGCTGTCTAGAGGACCCATCCTTCTCCATCCTGTGGGTACACGTAGACCATGGCTCCGCGAGTCAGATCTATGTGTGCCTTTACCGCTCCCATACGGGAGATGCAGAGGTAACTCGACTCTTTGAATACCTGAGTCAGGCGGCAGATGATGCGCAGGAGCGGTTTCCGAACGCCGAATTGGTGTTTTTGGGGGACTTTAACGCCCACCACAAGATCTGGTTGGGCTCCGCCATAACAAACCATGCGGGAAGAGCCACTCACGCATTTGCCCTGGCGCATGACTTGACTCAATTGGTGCACAAGGTCACGAGGATACCAAGAGAGTCCGGCCTAGAGCCCTCTCTGCTAGACCTTCTGTTGACGAGTCGCCCGGACCAGTACAGTGTCTCGGTGAGTGCTGCTTTAGGTAACTCCGACCACTGTCTGGTCCACTCCACCGTGCCCATTGTAGCGCCCCCACGACCCGTGCAGGGGAAGAGGCGTCTATGGCACTACTCGTCAGCGGACTGGGATGGATTGCGCGACTATTATGCGTCCATCCCGTGGGTTGAACGCTGCTTTGAGGGTAAGAACCCATCTGAGAGCGCTACTGCCGTCGCCGGTGAGATCGGTCTAGGTATGGAATACTATATCCCATACACCGATGTCACCGGAGTCCGCGGAGCGCGTCCGTGGTTCGGGCGCGAGTGCGCGGAGGCTGTTGAGCATAAACAGTTTGCGTACCGCGCCTGGGTGCGGGCGCGCGCCACGCGCGATCCCAACGTGGGTCACTTCAAGGCGGCGTACAACAGAGCCACAAAGGTCTGCAAGAGGGCATGCGTTAGAGCGGATGCCCAGCGCATAGCACGGCTGGGCCAAGAGCTAGTGGCGCATCCCACGGGTAGCCGTGGCTACTGGCAACTGGCCAAAGCCGTGCAAGCCAACTTCTGCCAGCCCTCGCTGCCCCCGCTGAGCAATCCCGATGGATCTCTGGCCCATGAGCCGCAAGAGAAAGCAAATTTGCTGGTCAATCTCTTCGCGGCCAACTCCCGAGTCGATGATTGTGGTATGCAACCACGGACTATGCCCACTGGTGACCACGCAATGCCTGATATACGTATCAGGCAACGCGATGTCCGTGCAGTACTGCAATCACTCGATGTCCGGAAAGCCAGTGGTCCTGATGGTATTCCAGCGGTCGTACTTAAAAAATGTGCAGCGGAGTTATCTCCTATGCTAACGCGACTGTACCGACTGTCCTACAGTTCGGGTACAGTGCCTTCGGCTTGGAAGGAGGCGAATGTCCAGCCGATCCCCAAGAAGGGGGATCGCTCGGACCCAGCCAACTATCGACCCATAGCCGTCACCTCAGTGCTGTGCAAGGTGTTCGAGCACATAATTAACACACAGCTCATGCGCCACCTAGAGGATCACTCCTTGCTTGACCGGCAATACGGTTTCAGACCGAAACGGTCAACGGGTGATCTTCTGGCGTACATGACCCACCTTTGGGGTGAGGCTATGGAGAAGCACGGTGAGTCACTGGCAATTAGTCTTGACATCGCCAAAGCTTTCGATAGGGTATGGCACAAATCGCTTCTTTCCAAGCTACCAGCCTTCGGCCTGCCTCCTAGACTGTGTAACTGGGTTGCAAGCTTCCTGCAGGGGCGCCGTATTCGCGTCCTTTGTGATGGACGAGCTTCGGAGTTCTTGCAGGTAAATGCTGGCGTGCCGCAGGGTTCCGTCTTATCTCCCACTCTCTTTCTTCTGCATATCAATGACATGCTCTGTAACGGAAACATTCACTGCTATGCAGACGACAGCACCTTACACGGGAGTTATTACGCACATCCTGCGGCCAAGCAGTCTGATATCGCGGAAAAAAGGCAGCTTCTTGTCACTGACCTGGACCGGATCCTGGACCACATTTCTCAATGGGGCGCTAGGAACCTGGTCGAGTTCAATGCCAAGAAGACCCAGGCATGTGCGTTTACAGCAAAGGTATCTCCTTTCCTTCCCCTTCCCACTCTTCAGAGCACACCATTGCCACTGCAGGATCACCTCACTATCCTCGGTATGGATGTTCGCTGCAAACTGAATAACAAAAACTATATCGAGAGTATCATCAAATCAGCCTCGCGTAAACTCGGAGTCCTGAACAGAGTGAGACGTTTTTTCACGCCGGAGCAGCGGTGTCTTCTATATAAGACCCAAATTCGTTCCTGCGTGGAATACTGCTCACATCTCTGGGACGGCTCCGCAAAGTACTTATTAGATGCTCTCGACAGGTTGCAGCGACGTGCGGTCCGCATTATTGGGGATCCTGAGGTCACGAACACCCTCGAGCCTTTGCAGATGCGTAGAGATGTTGCGTCTTTGGCAGTTTTCTACCGTCTCTACCATGGTGAATGTTCTGACGAGCTCTTCCAATTAGTCCCACCCTCCCCTTTCCTTCACAGGACGACACGTGCAGGGCTAAGATGTCATCCATTTACGGTGCAGAGTATACCTGCTAGAACCAAGCGTTTCAGTGATTCATTCCTATGCCGCACCACTAAGGCCTGGAATTCCCTGCCAGTTCACGTGTTTCCTTCTTCCTACAGTCCTGGGTCCTTTAAGCGGGGCGTGAAAAGACATCTAATGAGGCCGTCAAGCTGAGTGCCACCACTGTTAAGATGGTAAATGTTTACGATGGTGACCCTCTTTCCGAGACTTTGCCTTTAGCTTAACATCAGGCGAGGTGAAGTCAAATTGACGAGTCCTGTATAAAAAAAAAAAAAAAAAATTGATTTTTGATAACTGCGCCCAAACAATTGAAGGAATTTTTACAGCATTAAGTATTACAGATTTCCCATCTTATACGTCTTTGAGTCTCAATTTGAATCATATCGGGCGTGTCTCGGTAGCCGAATTAGTCAGGCATTCCCCCTGTAAGGGAAAGACTGCGGGTTCGAGTCCCACCCGAGAAGATTATTTTTCCCTATGTATTCGATTTGTATAGTTAGCATACTTAATGCTGTAAAAAAAATCCTTGAACTAAAATCTGTCTTTCACATTGTCAGGCCGATATCGGATATCGTCGTCCGACACCGATATCATATCGGATAATGTGAAAACGCTCTAATATATGTGACCCTACTTATGTCTGCGGTGTTTATAGTTATATCTCTATCTCTTTCATAGATACTTTTCCTATTTGTCTCTGTTGACTCCCGTTTGAAGAGGGACATGCTAACTCCTCCAACTTTCGATTAATTTCGAGGCGGGTTTCAAGACAGTTTAACTTTCCCTGTGACTTCCCCAGTATTATAACCCGGTTTGGTGGCGACTTAAGCGTGATACACCGAGGACGACGCTCTAAGGGTTCTATGGGTACCTATCCGATGTGGTCGCGGGTAATCGCTGTGGATCCCGGCGTACAGGAGTAATAGTGATAGAAATGTTGGTGGGATTAGTCCCATTTAATTAAATATCACTATATTTCTTGATTGGAATGTGGATTACAGAAGGCTGTGTCACTGTGACTCTTCTGTTCCATTCGCACTGTCGCTTGGCAGTCGCGTCACATCGCCTAAAGTTTAATTTGTCCGCGCTGACAGCCGGCGGCGCTCGGCGCTCCGCGTGATAAGGCAGGGCAGCGGCAGACACGCGACAGACGTGCGGTTTAATTGTTTTCCTAATAACATGCAACACACGGCCACGGCACAGGGTTTAATATACGGTGTAGTGCGATGTACTCTGACATACAGTGTATTGCATGGAGACTAGTAACGTTAGAGCATAATTTGTGGGTACGGAAGTTTGATATTAGTTATAGTAAGTATGCTAGTATTAATAAGGAAGTTCAGGTGAGGAAATGAAGATATTGTTTGAAATGTTTCCACGTAACGGCGGCGTTGTGTTTGTTAGGATACTAAACAATGTAGCTCTCATCATTCACTCGGCGAGGGATCCGTGAGGTTGTATCAAAGTGCTTGCAAACTTGACTGAACGCGCAACAAGTAATTGAGTTGACGTGCGGAATGTCTCGTCGCCTGGTCTTTGTGCCTCAGTTATATTTGTTGACTTATGAGGCGAGTGAGGCCGTTTATGACATTGTGGGAGCTTGGGCCTCCAATCCAATCGGGTACATCCTAAATCAGTGATGATAGTTGTTTGCTGTAGGTGTTATAATTGTCAAACGTTTCAATAACTTTTTCTGTCGAACACCGGGATGACAAGACAAGAGTCTTTATAAATATTCATAGTGCAAAAAAGTAAAATCGTACATATGAGTCGTATAGCATACGACGGTACATGCAACCTCACGCCACACTTACGGTGACCCCGTATTTCGTGCGCAAATTGCCTGATGTTTATCCGACTCCGATCCAATTATATTACAGACGATATTGATTGCCATTTGTCAGCGAGCTCCACTCCACTCCGTCCATACGGAGATATGAGCGAGACTGGTCTCAAAATAAATATTCCAAAATTGGTAAATCAATGTGGATATATCAAAGATTGCTTTTTATTTGGAGTTGTTTTATTTTCTTAATCCAAAAATCGTTCTACTCCAAACTCAAGACACTTTTTCCTTTGTACCAGGGTATTCGAAACTATGTTTTTTAGCTTTGAATTAAGTTTCACTGGCGCTAAGTCACATCTCATGAATAACATAGTATTCATGAGATGTCCCACTGAGAACAGTGGAAGGATGGAAGGGACAGCACAGTGGATGAAAGTTAACATTACTACGAGCCACGTCGATTGCACAGTGAAACCGAGCCCTTAGCCATACCATAGTTACTGCATTACAACATCCCCGTAGACAATGTAGCGCTTAGCGGTGCTACGAGATGCATCCTCGTAGATCAACGCAGGTAGCAACCCATAGCTCGGGGACATGACGTCATAACTTGTGTTTACTTGTAAAGGGTGATTTTGAAACCTCACCGAAATCTTCAAGGCCCAAACCAATCTCAAGGCCCTGGTGCAGGCCTTCTACTTGGGAGTTGAAATGGCAATCCTTCTCTTAAAAGTCGTAACCCCAAGCTCCAACATGAAAGCCTCGGACAATACCGGGAACAACACTACACAACGTGTTTCATACTTGTATTTAATACACACAATATTATCGTATACAACTACATCCTTACACTACGATGACAGGTTCGTGTAATTATGACATGTATCTCACAATTAACTAAATGAAAACCTTCGCGCCTCGCCGGCACACACGCGACAAGCGCGGCCGGGGGGGTGGCGTGTTTATGCGTGGTTGATGATGATGGACGCTAATTGGAATGCCCGACGTGGGGCTACTGATGGGGTAATTAATAGCCGCTACTGTAATTTGTACACGAACATAGTAATTGGTACATACGAGTACATATAGTTATTGATAGACTTAGCTAGTAGGACTAACCTTTTTGACTTGTACTTATGATGAGATAGTTTTGATCGGTCCAGGCGGGATTCGAACCCGCGATCCCTTTCTTACAGGGCCAATGCAATGGTCCTGTGACTTAGTGGTCAAAGCCTAAGCCCTATAAAACAACCATCGCGGCTTCGAATCGGACCGATCAAAACTTTCTCCCATCTTAATAAATTGGTTTCAATCAACAAAAAATGGCAAGTCGTGTTTCTTGTGTAATCTGGAGGTATCTGTGTAATAATATTGTACAATCCTCATTTATTTCATATTTAAATTTGCTTCGTAAATCATGTTCCACATACCACATCGTACAAGTTTTGTACAAATACCTACGTCTTACATCCTCCATGCTCGCATTTTATTATAAATTCCTGTACAATAGAATGGCAATAAATTTCATTGTACGCAAGAAAAGAATTACGAACATAAAATAGAAAACGCAGGTAAACATATACGTACAGGAGACCGCCTCATCACATCACTGGGAGCCATGGCGCACAAACCTTTGAGTCAGCGAAACGACGAGAAAAATTAAATATGGGTAAGTAGTTTTTGATACAGGAAGAAGGAACGGTAGATATATTTTTATAGTGACAATATAACAGAATCCCACGTTATTCTAAACGTTACGAATATGTATAAATATGCTGAGATCCATCAAATTTCCTCACTTTATTTGGAGAAACATTCTTTTTTCGTACATCGCGAAAACAAAAAGACGGCTTATAGCTGAGAACATAATATAGCGAACGCAGGTCTTAAGGAATCCTTACGTAGTCTGGATCGTTTACACATTAATCGTATTAGGTATATACCTAAGTACCTATGTGCTTTACTGTATTATAAACTGTTTTACAAAAGGCTTCGCTTTATCATACAAATCTTCATCAGAATATAGCTGCCAGGTAGCTTGAACCCTGTGTTCAAGTACAAAACGGCCAAAACTTTCACGTGCTACACTGTTATCAGACGCACAGAGTTTTGGTTGAGAGTGCAACTTAATGACTATTAAAACGTTTAACTTAAACTTGAAGCCATCCACTCCAAGTTGCGGAGCCTCTCGCCCCGTTATGGCGTTCAATAAACTTTAGACTCGGCCATTACGGGCTCTCGGCCAAAGAATAACGAATAAAAATAAGTGCAGTGGGATGACTGTAAACCATTATAAGTTTTATACTTTTACTAGCTTTTGCCTGCGGCTCCGCCCGCGTGGATGTCGGTTATCACGACCAAATATAGCCTATGTCCTTTCTCAAAGTCTAATCTACCCCTATACCAAATTTCATCAAAATCGGTTCAGTGGTTGAGGCGTGAAAGCGTAACATACAGACAGACAGACAGACAGAGATACTTTCGCATTTATAATATTAAGTAAGGATAAGGATAAGGATATGATATATATAAGTGTTAGATAACTTCTATATTTGGACTGAAGTGGTCTGAAATGGATAAGGTTATTTCTTCCAAACCCTTCCAGACTTACTGCTTGGTACTAATGTATGTAATATTGTATGTAAGTGGCCTTGATTTGATACCAGGTTTAGTATTTCTGTGACAGTCACATCACATGGAGATGTTACCAAAATTCTGAAATGGATATATAAGGCCCGATTAGCCAAGTAATTGCGGTTATTGAATAAAAATTGTGTAAACATAAGCTTCACCATTACGAAAGTAAATATTTAAGATTCTTAATTCAAAATTTAATTGAGAGGCTTTTGGTTTAAGTAGAGGTTTACTGCGCAGGGGCCTCTGATGTCATTAGAATAAAATTAACATAAATACATAAACCAGGCTACTTAGGGCTCCAAAACAATTTTCATTATTTATTGTGTGTACTTTTTGCACTGACAACATAATCAAAGTCATATTTTTAAATATTTTTTGTATGCTATGCTGTACCCATTAAGCTACAATTTTCCGTGTCAAAGGCTGGCTGATAGAAAACTGAATATTGGATTAAGTTCGCCTTTGTACGTCAAAATGTACTCATGAATACCTCTCAATGTATTTACTTTCAAATAAAAATAATCATAGTGCAAAAATAATTTCACTTTAATAATATTTTCTATCCACAATTAAATACAATAACAATGTATCCTTTCGGCCGATACGATTAGGTGTACGGTGGTATTGTACGGCGGCGAGGCGAGGGTGCTGTTTGAAGAGGGTACTACATAATTGTTGGCTGTTCTCTTGACAGAAACGTATTTGATATTTCCCTCTTTCGTTTTTGGTTCTGACCCATAAGTACCTATTATTCCTATTACCAATATAAAGTAAATATCTTTTTGTGTTGCAGAAAAGGAAAAACTTGACCATACAATCACTAAGCTTCAATCAATACTAGAATCAGATGATATTATTTATGAAATGCTCAAGTGAGACTCGAACTCACGACCTTTCGCTTACAGGGCGACTGCTCTGCCAACTGAGCTATTGAGCACCACTTGAATCATTCCTGGCTGCATGGCTGCACCGTCGCCCTTATAGACGGATATAAAGAGAAGGAAAATTTGGAATGATTCAAGTGGTACTCAATAGCTCAGTTGGCAGAGCAGTCGCCCTGTAAGCGAAAGGTCGTGAGTTCGAGTCTCACTTGAGCATTTCATTTTTTCCAATGTTTTTCGAACTTAACAGTTAGCATAATGAATGCTATAAAAAATTCATTCAGATATTATTTATGTTTGTCTGGTGTAAGAGGTGTGTTTGGGTCCACATCAAGACTTCAGCTCACGTACTGATTGGCGCAAACCTTCCTCTCAGTGTTGGGAGCACGTCAGACTTCGGGGTCGTATAAGTCAAACCAAGAGAATAAAAAGGAGTAACCGGTCTCTGTGCTGGTCTCTGAGGTGAAAGCGTCCGGGAATGTTGCTCCATTTTGATTTTACATAGTTAACAATGTCAAAACTATTTACTTTTAATGAATTCAAATAGGAAGTAAACTAACTTAACCAACGAACTTCCGGTATATAAAGTTAATAATTACAGTTTATTGCTACAGAACTGTGCGAACTTATTATATGTAGCAGACAATAATATATTACAGGAACCAACAATTCACAAATTATTATCTCGAATAGAGAATTTCGCTGAAGGGTCGGTAATGTCTACTTTATAGTAACATAATATTATTCAGAATTGAGGTATTCGTGTTACTTACTTATTTACTGCATTTAACACCGTAAAAACTCAAGGTGATTTTTGTTTTGTAACATTTCTTTTTACTATTACACGACGGAGAAATAAGCTTTGTGGGGAATAGTTATGCTTTGTGTTGAATTTTTAGCTTCCCTTACATAAACTGTAATTATACAGATACAGTGTAAATGGGCACAACTTTTCAGAAAACACTGTCCTTAGCAAATAAAACAAAACTTATTATACCTAGTTAGTAAATTATAAGGACAAATCACTTACCATTAATAATAATTCTGATCCAAAATAATTATCAGAACAATAATATTAGGTTAAAGGTATGAGAGGTATCCTACCTTCGACGGAATGTCTGTTGTAGAAAAGGCTTTATGTAATTTGCAGAATGTGAACATCATCAAGCGGTCCTAAAATTGATCCCTGTGGCATTCCGCTAGCGATGAGGTTAAGGGACCTGCGGTGTAGTTCGGTATTATGTACCTGAATTGAACCCATAGCTGAGAAAGAAGGATTGAAATGTTTATACATTTTCTTTGCATTTTATTTTCAGTTTTCCGGATGAGTTTAATCCCGCGTTTTATTTTCCAGACACCATTAATTATTTCTCACTCCATAGCGGTAAGCACTCGTAAAATTAACGAGA
The DNA here is from genome assembly GCA_914829495.1 of Eilema sororculum. Lineage (NCBI taxonomy): Eukaryota > Metazoa > Arthropoda > Insecta > Lepidoptera > Erebidae > Eilema > Eilema sororculum. The sequence continues at coordinate 25,180,560 of OU618544.1, read as the reverse complement.
TGTTTAATATAAGCCGGCCATAATACTTATTTTCTCTCCAAAACATTGGCAAGAAGAAACACTTTATTACTCAATGTGTTGCTGTACCTACTACACAATTTAAGTTCAAATTTATATCTAGGTATTACTCAGACCATCCTAGACGAAACGAGTATGTAAGATGTATTATACAACATTATTCGAAAAAGTATACATAATGTTAATTAATAAGTAGGTATACACGTTTTTCATATTATTTAGTTGCATGTAAAGGTGCCACCGAATCTCCTGGAACTTGATTATGTTTTTTTTTTTCACAAATGCATTTAATATATTGCATAGTTATGCATTGAATACAGTTGTGGAAATACTGGAGCCATATTTCTTACTTAAAGATTTGGGGGTTAACTGGACTGCTATCATTCAAAGCCAGGGCCCTGTTTGATAGTTATGATATTCTTAGTTGATACTCCTTTCAATTACGTAAAACCAGGCCACCACGACGTTATTTCGACGCAACTCAAACGACACGTTAGTTCGACTGCCGTCTCGTCCTTCGTCTAACGCATTGTTACTAGTTACTACGTTACGATGTAGATCACCATAAAGATAGCTATTAACGTTTTATACAAATGATATAACGATACACTGCGGCGTCATATTTGCGTGACCTTCACGTTGTTCGCTTGTTTGTAAGCCCTTTTTACTTGGCAATTTTGTAAATCGTTTAGTCTCGTGCTGATACAGGGGCGTAGTTCTTCGTCTAATAAATTATAATTAATTGTCTTTATTGAACTAATTGTATGATACACTGCGATTAAGAAAGAAATGTATTTTCATGTTTCGGTTTCTTGAGCAAAACACACAATATATTTTGTCTATTTTTGGATAAGTTATTCACATTACAAGTTTTCTGTGTTTGGTCAGTACTAACATTTAACCAGCACTTTATAATGAAGTTTCTTTAAGACTGATTGTTCAAATAGTGCCATAATATAAATAACCGACTTTTTCTCTAAAATGCATGGATCACCACCATGAACACGATTTCCTTTCAAACCTATATCGAAGCAATCCAGTCAGTATCATGGACTAAATGCACACGCACACGCACACGTAGCTTTTCTCTTCATTATAATTTTTATTTATTAGATTTCTTACAATGTTTGAACTTGAAATTGCTTTTCTTCCAATATTAGTTGATTCTTTAGCCTGTGACTGTGTAATGAGATTTGTCTTATGAATATTTGAGCGGCTCCTTTGATACGTCTCATTTCAGTTTTACTCTCCTTTTACTATTTTTGAACAATTAATTATCTGCCAGCTCAATTGGCAAGCTGTTTTTGTGTGCGTGTGGGTGTGACATACCTGCACACACTCGCACCCAGGCAATCGCGGCGACAACACATTTAATAGAATCCATACTAATAATATAAATGCGAAAGTTACTCTGTCTGTCTGACTGTCGGTCTGTGTGTCTGTCTGTCTGTCTGCCTGTATGTTACGCTTTCACGCCAAAAGCACTGAACGGATTTTGATGAAATTTGGTATAGTGGTAGATTAAACCATGAGAAAGGACATAGGCTATGTTTGGTCGCGATAACCGACATCCACGCGGACGGAGCCGCGGGCAAAAGCTAGAACATACTAAATGTTTTTTTGATTCAGGTTCCTAGTACAAAGACCTGTCAATTTATATTGTGATCATAAACAGACATTTCGGAAGTCATTTTAATTTTAATCACCATTTTATAATCTTAATTGCATTATAATCATTTTAATCTGTTGTTGTGTAGCAAATAAATAAATAAATGATCAGAGAATCAAATTGATGAAGTTAAATTGAATTGAATTAAATTGTATTAATTATATAATGAATTGAATTGTATTGATTTAAAGTGAATTATGTGACTTGTAATGTGAAAAATAATGCATTAATGTTTTAATTTATAATTATAATTGGAACTCATGTATTTAGCAGAATCAATTTACTAACACAATTAACATTACAATAAGGAATCATTTGTGACTAACAATACTAACAAATTATGGATTTTATTATGTTATGAATTATTATTATTATTTGATGAATAAATTATAAATTATGTTAAAATAGCTGGAAGAATATTTTTTACCAAGAACTTACGATTAAAAGTCTTCTTTGCACAGAGACGATGATCTAGGCACAAGTGCAGGTATAGGTAGAGAACTCTGTAGGATAAGTTGAACAGGGGGCGCGCGGTTCGATGGGGGATTAGCTCGATATGTCGCTACCCAACAAGCAAATTAGTCTTATAAGGTTGAGTTTATTCAGCTATTCGGTGATATAAAAGTCGAGTAAGTGTGAATTATTCAGCACGTGTCGTATAAAAGCATCTTATATAGCATTTTAGTTATTCAGCATTTCGGTCACATAATGATGCTGAGTAAACGTTTACTCTGCATACTTATATGACTAAAGTGTCGTATAAGATTTGCTGTATAAGTCGCTAGTATACGACGCTTATGTTACTATTTCGTCGAGTAAAAGCACATTATATAGCTTTCTTGTGACCAGTCGAATAAAAGCTACATCGTTGCTTTTATACTGCTATTATGTTGTATAAGTTGCATTCATACGACTATTACAAGCCTAGTGCCAAGTGTCGTATAATTGCTTGTACTGCTCAATTATCACTTGTCTTAGTTTTCTTGTGTACTGAATAAATTTGTTTAAATTGAATAAATAAATAAACAAAAGATCTTTTTTAGAAAACTTTTTAGGAAGGTCTGAGGAACCCTAAAATATAATCAGCGTGGTATCATGGCGCTTATACTGCTAATTTGCTGTATAAGAAGCTATTACACCACCTGTTAGCAGTAAAAATGGTGTACAAATGAATGTTGATATAAAAAATATTTGTTATTATATTCATATTACTAAGAATTGAAGGGGGGCGTTAAATATTTATGATAAAACCTAGTATATTTCATCAGAAAACTTACCTTCGCAATACTTTGCAAACCTATGCGTGAGTTTACGAACCTACATTTGGTGCAACCTACAAATTAACATGTATGCTAAATAAATTGTACTTATAATTTTTTATAATTTTTAAAACACAACACGACGCACTTGCTTAATTTAACAAACAAACGTAACATAAAAGTCATATAAGTTACAGTTATAGCGCAACTTAAGCTTGTAACAGTCACTCCGGCGACAATTACGTGACGATATAACTGAAAAAGTTACCTTTATACGATGTCTATGTGACTGAATTGCTGAATAAAATGGGCCCAAATCGCGTTGTATAAACGTTTTCATTACGTTTATACGACTTCTATTAGGAGCCAAAATGCTGAATAATTTGCGTTGCCGCGACTACTACACGACATATTTTTGCTAGTTGGGTACTACTAAACTGTCGTTCGAAGGAGGTACGAAACTCGGTAACTTTAGCAATATGAAAATGTTCTAGTTATAAATTTCAGTATAATGAGCAGCGTTTGATACGAGTTAGATTGTTTTGTAAGTTGAACAAAGTTTGAACACTAAGTAACTCTATCTGTCTGTTATGCTTCTATGCGCAAACTTTTGTAGTGATTTTGATGAAATATAATAGATATAGGCTAAGTTTGGTTGCGATAACCGAGTTCCAGCAAAGCAATGTTGTAATATTCATGGTAATACATATTTGTACTTTTGGACATGATTCCAAATTTATTAAAAACATTTTGATTTTCTCTCTATCAACTCTACAAATCATAATTACTTCATTACACGAGAACACATAACAAGCTGTACACGACATTATTTCGCGGAGAGATTGATTAATAGCCGCGTACAGAACACACAACATGTGGTATTCATACCACGTGTTATTGTCACGTATCAATTTATCACGTCGTGATTGTGTCACGACACACAACACTTCACAGCGTTACATACAGCTGCTTGAGGACTATTACGACATTTCAATAACATATGACAGCTTTGTATTTGAGTCGTGTTATGAACAAAAATAGTGGCTTTTAGTAGATAAAGCTTTATATTTCATTTTGAATTCAGTTTACATTGTACAACAACACAGGTTTCTAAATAATAATACACTTCAGTAATGGAGGCGAAATTCTTTCCAGAATGAATCCCATTCCAAACTAGATTAAAATTCTCTAAGAGCTTCTGCGTGTTGGAAACGCAATTACCTACTATGTGAAGCTACTTAAGGCTGGCGAGCCGTTGGTCTCTCATTGTGACGGAGAATTACAATCCCCTTTTATTCCTAATCGTAGTCTGGTTAAGATAAATTAAATTAGTAACGCAATTCTAAATATCTCCAAGCAAGATTCACGATAATCTCGTCGTAAATACTTCAGCCGTTCGCTCGGTCAGCAAGTGATTCACAGATTAACGGTGGGTACACTCGTAATCCTTGCTCAAACGCGCCGATTGGATCTGAGAGTGCGCACAAACCAACGCTTTTGTTGGCATTGATGAATTGAAAAACTTTTAGGTTGGTCTCATTGTTCATTGAAAAACGATTTCACTAAAAACCTCTTTGTTAAAGTTTAACTTGGGTACTTAACGACACTTTGAAGGCAGTGAATGATTCTGATTATCCTTGAAATTCATGCTAATATTATAAATCCGAAATTAACTCTGCTCTTCTACTAACTATTGATCCGATTTTGATGAAAGTTGCTACAGAGAGAATGATAAACCTTGGTAAAGGACAAACCATTACACTTACTTTTTGATTTACTAATAGAGTTGTTTCGTGAATGTTATCTTCACATCCAAAGAGCTATAAAGATCCAACAACGCTAATCCCTGCACCTCCACAGCGCGGGCGGCGCGGTGCAAGTTATATGTAGCGCACATTAAATACGCTGCAACACCGCTATCACTGCGACATTCGAGTTTAACTGCATTCTGTATACGCTTTACTGAAGCATTAAATTCAAATTTCTTGGTAGCTCACAAAGTAACGCTTTTGAATAATAAGAACAATAGTCTCTTCGTTTATGGCTGAAATTGCAGACTACATTTACGGCTTACTACGTACATAAGACGGGTTATGGGGCAAATCGTCCGAGTCAAGACTGATCCTCGGACGAGTTGCCTAATTCGTAAAACGTATGAGGCTTTTCGTCTGAACAAGAAGTTGTCCTCGGACGAGTAGCCTTATTTTTGAAAAGAACGGTTTTGAGGATATTGGTCGATTCGTCGGGGCTAAGACTGGTCCTTGGACAAGCAGCCTAATCTCCAAAATAACTGTTTTTTGGCGTATGGGGCAACCCACCTGAATATTTTTCTTAAAATATAATAAAAAAAACAATCTACAATGTAAAACGTTTTATTACAACATTATGTATGCAAAACAAAGTCATATCAAAATATAATAACAGATGTCACTACGAGAATGCATTATGTTCGATTCATTGTAAATAAGGAAAAGTTGTGGTTACCTACCATAGTTGTTACATACGTATTTGTATACATTTCATACGTTATTATAGTCTATTTATTACATAAGTATATTTATTTTTATAGACAAAAATATTTCCCACGTAAGTTAGGTAATGTTTGAAGTCATACTAATTTTATTTATATTTTTGAGGGTAAGTCGTGAAATTATTCTCAATACAATGTCAATGTAGTTTTATGATTCCATTCGCATTTCGCTATTAAACATATATCATAATCTTGTTTAGTTATCTTATAGATATCTATAAGATACCAAGGTAAGTTGTGTATTTGTGTAATTACCCTGTATTATGTAGTATGAATATAGCTTTGTAATATTCTTTTAGGTCAAAATGAATGGACCTGATTCTTCGACTAGTAATTGTAGCACGGAAAAAATTATAAAAATTCCTTCACAGCGAGGTGGAACATTAATCTTACGAAAAGGTTATAGATATAGTTTGAAACGTAAAAATAGTAATGCGCACGAAATATGGATCTGCGTTAAAAGGAAACAGTGTCGTGCTAAATTAGTGATCTGTGCTAATATTATTATTCTTGAGGAAGCACACAATTGTGCATCTGATGAAATAGAAAATGATGTGAAACTTAGAATAAGTCAATGTATATATAATGCTAAAACAGATATTACACCGATTACAACAATTTATTCCGAAGTGGTGGAAGAGTTGAAGGATGCAGCACCAAATATGATTGATAAAATACCTAAATTTGATAACATCAAAAAAAGATTAGTATAAGTACCGTAATAAAACGCTACAAGTAAAAAAAAAATTCGGTTACAGAAAGTGATTGATGTTGAAATTCCGAATATGTTCAAAAATTTTCTTTTTGCTGAATATATCAAAAAAAATATAAAAATATCTAAATTTTGTTATTTGCAACCGAAGAGGGGATCAAAAATTTAAGTAAGGCTTAACATATTTTTTGCGATGGCACTTTTAAAAGCGCTATGCCACCTTTTAAGCAATTATATACCATACATGCGGATTTAGGAAGCACTGAAGATCACACTAATATTATTCCCACAGTATACGCTTTGCTAACTAATAAAAAACAAACGATATACGAAATTATGTTATATATGATTAAAAGTAGAATTCCTTCATTTGAACCTGAAACATTCACGACAGACTATGAAGTGTCTGCCATGAAAGCTATTCAAACAGTTATCCCAGAAGTAACTGTCACAGGATTTCTTTTCCATTTCAAACAAGCTGTATGGAGGCAAGCCAAACGATTCGTATTACATAAATCAAATTTATCGAAATCTCATGTAAAACGTTGTATGGCTATGGCTCATCTTCCACAACAATTTCGGTCGGATGGCTGGTTGTATATTAGGGGCGAGTGTGTAAAAAAAGATGAAAAAACGGCTCAATTCAATAATTATTTTGAAAATAAATGGCTTGGGAAAGGATTTTTACAAGATAAATGGTCTTTCAATGGTGTGATGAACAAAACTAACAACGCTATTGAATCTTGGAACGCCAGGTTAAATCGAAAAGTTAAACCTAAACCAAATATTGTAGTGCTACTGAAAAATTTAAAAAAAGATGCTGATTATTATTCAGGGCTTTATCGCAAAAATGGCTGTATTACAAAAAAAAGTTTAGAAAAGAAATTGGAACAAAAAAATTGAGAAAAATGTAACTGAACTACTTGAAAAAGATATTTGTGTTGGTTATTTTATTGAAAGAATGTGCAATTTATAGGTTAGCATAATTATGCAAAAATATGATATTTTTCATTATGAGTTATATGTTACATTTTGGATCTGTTTACATTCCCTTATTTCTTGATTTTGTTGACATTTAGTTACAATCCATTTAAAAATATTTCTACATTATTATGTAGAAATATTTTTACAATTATGTTAATAATAGCTCAAATATACCTATTTTGGTTTTGTTACTAATAAAAACATTTACTACTTACATTTTTAGTTACATTCCTGGTGGTTTTAAGGGTTCCGTAGCCAAATGGCAAAATACGGAACCCTTATAGATTCGTCATGTCTGTCCGTCTGTCCTTAGGACACAGCCACTTTTTTCCAAAACTATTAGGACTATGCTGTTGAAACTTGGTAAGTAGATGTATTCTTGGAACCGCATTAAGATTTTAACACAAAAAGAGAAGAAATATAATGGGGGTCGCCATACTTAGAACTGAAACTCAAAATTTTTTTTTTCGTCATACCCATACGTGTGGGGATCTATCGATAGGTCTTTAAAAATGATATTGAGGTTTCTTATATCATTTTTTTCTTAAGTGAATATATATATATATATATATATAATATAGTTTGCGCGAGAGACTTTAGGCAGAGGGCACAAACTCGGCCTTTAACCCGGCCCCTGGGGGAATAGAGCTACCTTCTCTACTCCCCACTTGGGTAATTCCTGCTTGGCGCGTCCACGTCGCGGGGGTGGGCACCACTCATGTTAGTAGGCCAGCATGTGTTGGTGGCAGGGTTCAGCAGGGACCCAGTACTGCGGGGTATAGTGCGGTACCCGTGCCCAGGGTTACGGGCGAAGACACCTCGGTCGGGCCGCTCGGACATATTCTGAAAACGGGTCGGCGGAGGACAGCGGCATCAGACAGGGTGTTGCGTAGAGGATGGCAGCGGACGAGCGACAGCCAACGGTGGCATCCTAAGCCCTTGTTAGCAAGAGGGGTTACTGTCTTGGCGTCAGGTGGCAACCGGCCGTAAAACTCTAAGCCAAATAAACTACTCCTCGATATGAAAAAGAAAGCCATTACAGTGAGTCAGAATACTAGGGCGTCCCCCGGAAGCGACGACGGATGCAAGGGTGACCTGCAAGCCGGTGCACCTGCTGAAAAACGGACGAGGCTCTGGCGCTGGCTTTCCCTTCAGGGTTGGGGGGTTAGACGGCAGTCACCCCCGGTAAGGCCAAAACTTATCCAAATCATATGATAGGCAATGTAAGGGATCGCGCGAGGGATAGGGCGCCGACGCAAAATGGCGCGCAGGAGTGTCGCCCGCCTCTTGTGACAAGTGGATGAGGGCCACCGTGCCTGAGCCGGGCACGGCTAAAGAAGATAGGCCAAAATCGCGATCCCCGTAAACTCCGCTTCACAACGTGGAATATCGGCACGTTAACTGGTCGCGCGAGGGAGTTGGCCGCCGTACTTTCCAGGCGGAGGGTGGCCGTGGCGTTCCTGCAGGAGACTCGGTGGGAGGGCAGTAGCTCCAAGCTCATTGGAGACGGCTACCATCTGATGTACACAGGTGCTCCTGATGGGCAGGCTGGGGTGGGCGTGGTGCTCTCCCGGGAGCTTCAGGATGACGTCTTGGAGGTGAAACGCCATAGCGCCCGACTTATGGTTGTGAGGGTGCTTGTCGATGGGATTGTAACCCACCTGATAAGTGCCTACGCTCCACAGTCTGGGTGTGGCGAAGCCGAAAAGATCTCGTTCTGGAACCAACTCGGGGGTGTGGTCCGTGACATTCCGCTGTCGCAGGGGATTGTTCTGGGTGGTGACCTAAACGGTCATGTGGGTGGTGGGTGTGAGGAGTTTGGGCGTGTCCACGGTGGTTATGGATACGGTAGCCGTAACCCAGAGGGTGAGCATATCCTCAGAACGTGTGCGGCTGCTGATCTTGCCATCGTGAACACGTACTTCAAAAAGAATCACCTACAAGAGTGGGGGGCGCGCTACCCAGATCGGTGTCCTGCTCACTAGGAGGCACAGCATCAGTAGGGTAGCTAACTGCAAGGTTATACCCGGGGAGAGTCTCACTACGCAACACCGTCTCCTTGTCATGGACCTCCGCGTAAAACCCAAAGGCAAACGAGGTGAGCGCGGCCAACGCAGAATCAAGTGGTGGCTGCTTGATGATGCCAAGTCCCAGAGTTTCGTCTCAGCTATCGGTGATAAGTGCACTAATGCTGTAGACGAACCAGTGCAAGATTGCTGGGACCAGATTCAGGCAGCTATCCTTGAGGCGGGGAAGGCAGTGCTCGGCACGTCTAAGGGTGGACGCAAGTGTGACAAGGACACCTGGTGGTAGAACGACACAGTCCAGAAGGAGATCAGGGTGAAGAAAGCCCTCTTTAAAAAGTGGCAAGCGTCCAAATCTCCCGAAGACCACGACGAGTACAAAGAGGCTAAACGCGCCACTAGGAGAGCCGTAGCCAGGGCCAGACGAGACCACTTGCAACCGCTATACAACAAGTTGGAATCGTCTGAGGGGCAAAAGCTCATCTACAAGTTGGCGCGCTCCAGGGCCAAAGCGGTGCAGGCTATAACCAAGTGCCGCTGCATCAAAGACCCTGGAGGAAACCTGTTGTACGATGAAGTCGCGGTGAAGGAGAGATGGCGCTCATACTTCCACGATCTGCTGAATAAGCAGCACAAAAAGGTGCAGCCACCAGATCTCCCTCCAAATCTAGGACTAGTGCCACCGATAACGCCTGCTGAAGTTCAGACTGCCATTCGTCGCATGAAGAACCGGAAAGCTGTCGGACAATGAATGCCCTCTACTAGTAGGACCAGGCATGAAAATATAAATGATTGCTAATTACAAACGCAGTAATAAGCACGTGCTAGGTAAGTTTGCAGTAATAAACACAGTTACTGCATTTAGTCTTAGTGATACTGTAATACTCGCAAGCCCAAAAAGTTAATGAAAACGCAGTACTGAGCATTTTATCTAAATAAGACAATAAAATAAAGAAAAAAATATATCAATAGAAAGCTTGATTTTTTTACTAATTTTAAGTTACATTTTAAAAGTTATACCACGAATATTTCTCCATTAGATATGAGAAAATAGGTTTTCCGCGTTTATCTCGAAACCGCCATTTTGCAAGTACTGCGTTTGCAATAAGGAGGGCAGCGATGCAATGTGGAACAATTTCCACGAATATTGCATACAAGAGGCATCTGATTTGTTAGGAATCTCGAAGGGCCCACTGAAAAACGCAAAAAGGGTGAAATGGTGGAAAGCGGAAGTCAAGGCAAAAGTTGAGACAAAAAAAGCACTCTTTAAGACTTGGCAACAAAGCGGAACCAATGAAGATCGCGAAAACTACCGTTTGGCAAAAAAGGCAGCTAAACGAGAAGTAGCCCGTGCTAAGGCGTGTGGTGACGACGGCCTTTATAGCCGACTTGAAGAGGCCACGAACGACAGGGAACTATTTAAAATCGCTAGGCAAAGGCAGGCCAACAGTATTAATGTACGGGCTACTAAATACATCAAAAGTAAACACCATCAGCTTTTAACAACAAACAACGACATAAACGAAAGATGGCGAGAATATTACTCCCAACTACTCAACGAAACTTATCCGCATGAAAGACTAGCCCCAATAGATGCCATAGCGGGACCCATCCTAGAGATCCACCCAGAGGAAGTGAAGTGCGCTGTAAAAAAGATGGCCAACAATAAAGCTACAGGCCCAGATGAGATCCCTGCCGAATTGTGGAAACGCCTTGGAGAAAGCGGTATACTTTTCTTAACACAACTTTTCAATCGAATACTGTGCGATGGAATCCCGGAGGGCTGGAGAAGAAGCTATCTGATCCCATTCTTCAAAAATAAAGGTGACATCAGGCTCTGCGAAAACTACCGCGCAATAAAACTCATATCACACACACTCAAAATATGGGAAAGGGTCATCAACAACCGACTCTTGGATCTGACAGCTGTTACCGAAAACCAATGTGGCTTCGTGGCTGGCAGATCAACAACTGACGCGCTGCACAGTCTTAGAGTTCTACTGGAGAAAAGAAAAGATATGAAAAAGGATGTACACCTGGCATTCATAGACCTTGAAAAGGCGTTCGACCGAGTACCACGAGACCTAATATGGCACTCACTGTGGGCGCAAAACGTGCCAGAGTACTACATCAAGGCAGTTGCTGATATGTACACAAATATCACTACCAGGGTACGGAGCCCAGCAGGCACTGGCAACGATTTCGAAGTAGCAGTAGGTGTACACCAAGGGTCGGCGCTGAGCCCTTTATTGTTCAACCTTGTAATGGATTACCTGACGGCAAGTATTCAGAGAAAACCGCCATGGGACCTACTCTACGCAGACGATATTGTCCTCATAAGAGACAGCTGCTCAGAACTAGAAACCTCGCTTGAGCAGTGGAGGAGAGCCATAGAAACCGCTGGACTGAAGATCAGCCGCACGAAAACAGAGTGCATGCAGTGCTCCTACTCAGCAACTAAACAATGCCAAGCTGTCACTTTACAAGGTCACCAGCTAAGAGAAGTTGACCAGTTTAAATACCTGGGTTCTGTGGTTTCGTGCGATGGTACGATTGACGCCGACGTAACCCACCGAGTTAACACAGGATGGATGAAGTGGCGAGAGCTATCGGGTGTACTATGCGACAGCAGAATGCCGGTACGCGTAAAAGGCAAGATCTACAAAACGGCAGTCCGTCCTGCCCTTATGTACGGAGCCGAGTGCTGGCCAGTGAAGAAGGTCCATACCACAAAACTACAGACGACGGAGATGAAAATGCTGAGATGGGCAGGTGGTGTTACCTTGCTAGACAGGGTGAAAAATATACATATCCGTGGAAGTTTTAAGATCAGGCCAATCGAAGAAAAACTCTCCGAGTTTCGTCTTAGGTGGTATGGGCATGTGATGAGAAGACCCGAAGACCACATGACCAGACAGGTCATGGATATTAACACCGGTCCGAGAAAACGAGGCAGACCCCCTCACACTTGGATGTCTGTGATCAGCAGTGACCTGAAGAAAGCCCAATTAGACGATTCGACGACTCAAAACCGACAAGTATGGCGAAGAATGACGAGGAGAGCCGACCCCAAATAGAAATGGGATAAGGCTAGGCCAAGAGAGAGAGAGACACTTCCAAAGTGGTAAAATGTGTGTCCCCCCTCCCCCCTAACTTCTAAAATAAAAGAATGATAAAACTAAAAAACATATATGATGTACATAACCGTGCAAACTTCCAACGAAAATTAGTTTGAACGAGATCTAGCCAGTAGTTTTTTTTAAACGTAAGCCGCAATTTACCTTTCAAGCGATCAACAATTACAACGAAGTACATTTTTTTATGTAACTTGCTGTTACGGAACCCTTCATGGGCGAGTCCGACTCGCACTTGGCAGATTTATTTTTTGTATGTGTATTTTAAGAAAAATATTGGTACCTATATAATATATATATATTTTTTTTTATTAAAGTTTATGAATACAGGTGGGTTACCCCGTACGCCAAAAAACAGTTATTTTGGAAATTAGGCTGCTTGTCCAAGGACCAGTCTTAGCCCCGACGAATCGACCAATATTCTCAAAACCGTTCCTTACAAAAATTATGCTACTCGTCCGAGGACAACTTCTTGTTCAGACGAAAAGCCTCATACGTTATACGAATGAGGCAACTCGTCCGACAATTTGCCCCATAAGACGGGGTAACTTCTTAATGGTATATTTTTTATAGGACTCGTCTCACTCGATTATAGTTCTTCCTCTCGCCTGATGATAAGCTGAAGGCTTTTAATATTAATGCAATTTAGTGTAATGCCTAATATAATCTACAGCATATGAGCGCTTTGGTGTAAACTGTAAGCTTATATTGCTAACAATGAATAAATAAATAAGTGATAAGGAAAAGTCGCAGGAAAGAGGGTCACCATTACAGACGTACCATGTTACAATGGTGCCATCATCATCTCATCTCAGCTTGAGAGCCTCATCAGATTCTTCACGTCCTGCTTAAAAGACCCGTGACTGCATAAAACCTGAGCTGGTTATATGTATAAAAATCCGCAGGTTTCATTCTCACAATAACTGAGTAACTCATTCGTTGCTCGAGGTAACATACATTTAATTGAGACATGTGTCGACACGGTGTTAACTCCGCTGCCTGTGAAACGCTCGCCCGAGTCGCGCGAGTCGCACGTGGGTTGCGATAATTACTCGTTTAACCTGCAGGTACTGGCAATTAACCCGTCGTCGCTCGTTTGCAGCGAATTAGGCGACGTTTGCACCAGACATGTGCGAGGATAGATACGCCAGTATGGTGGTTTAATCCACCTCGTTCACGCTGAAGTACCTACTGAATTTAGTTTTAACTCTTTAGCTTTATGACCGACTTATGCTTTCTAGCTATCCTTAGTCCACCTATGGACAACCTAAGGACGCTATAAATGTGAAAACATAAAACATTCCTATATACTTAGTTCTAATTTATCTTCAGAAGATATTGTCAGAAGTTTACGTGAATGTTTCATGTTTCACACTGTAAAACTATTTTAGCCGATCCTTAAACCACCAACTGAAAAGCAACCGGAACGTTGCTCTCAGTAAAAAAAATAAAATAACATCACAACATCAGTTAAAATAGTTCTAATGAATTTATCTTCACGTATTCAATATCTTTATCTAGAAACTACTAAGTAATTCATTATCATTATAACATTTAACTTTGCAGCGGGTGTTAATTGACCCCAGGTGCTTTGCCGTCGACAGTTCGAGACACAATCTGCGCCGGGCTCATTACTGCCGGCAGGTAATGTACTCGAAGGTACGTCATTTAATCACGTCACAATGTCACGTCGCACATAAAACGGCGACACGGGACATTATACTTTAATTATGTCATCTAGCAGACGTTTTATATCACATTTTATATTACCTGTAGAGTTAACTGCACAACTCATACTTGTTGTACCTGCATTCTGAGAATAAATAAACGAATATGAATATGAAGACGCGTGTCTCCAATGTTATTTGGGAATAGTATAATTCAATGTAGGTATGAGGCTCCTCACCCCGGCCAAGGAAGACACGAGTATACAGGCAGTCTCTCCCATAGAAATCATATAAACTACATCAAAAGGAGGAGAAAGAGTTAGCGGAGTAGAAGTGAAAGCGCGGGACGCAACCGTGAACAACGCTGAGATTATGATGATGAGCATATTTCAACGGCATTTACAAGTATTTGCCTTTAATCTTTGCTTTTTTAGGTTCCTATGTTCAACCGCAGATATTCATATTAGACCTATTAGTTTTATTACTGAAGCTAAAATTGTGACATCAAAATAACTCAATGTTTCCAATACAAAGCAATATGTTTTCTCGTGCTGGTAAATACTAGTTATTGCATGAGTATTGTCTGTCTATTTACTATACTTTTGTACGTGAGGCTTCGTGGCCATGAGCCCAATAACTCACCAAATTTTAATCGCAGTGGAATGGTGTAGGCAGTGTTTCATCAAACTTATAGATAGGCCGTATAGGCAGACATTAGGTAGGTACGGACAAGCAAAGAAACATTAATATTATGTTATTTAAACGATCGCAATTAAACAAATAACCCCTGCCCTAAATTGCGCACTGTCAGAATATTTAGATGATGACGAGTTCGAAGTGTTTAATGTGTTATATACACATTAAACACATATTGGCTGTTTATTCTAGGAAAAAACTTTACTCGCGTTTGATCGAACCGGCCCCCAGTAAGATCCATACTAATATTGTTAATGCGAAAGTAACTCTGTCTGTCTGTATGTTACGCTTTCACGCCTAAACCACTGCACCGATTTTGATGAAATTTGGTATAGGGGTAGTTTAGACCGTGAGAAAGGACATAGGCTATGTTTGGTCGCGATAACCGACATCCACGCGGGCGAAACCGCGGGCAAAAGCTAGTTATATATATTTTTTGGACAGGCTGACATACAATACACGTATTAATTGTATTTTTTTGCAGATTTGCACATTTGGTTCAGATAATAGTAAACCCAAATTGCACACTTACATTACTAGTCAAATCTACGTTATCATAATTTGGTACAACTATAATGAATGATTCGATTTGTAGTATACAATAGAAATGAGAATTTTACATATTGTTACTTTTTTGTTCATATGTGATCAAAGCGGTTTGCGAAATAGCGCTTTCTTCGTACCTTACTTACCTTACAATGAAAAGAAGCCAAATATTTAATTATTGTTATAGGTTATCGCTAAACGTTTATGGAATATTAATAAAAGGAGTATGTGCAGTACTAGCTCGAGTGAAGGCTTTGATGTTGGTTCGCAAAGGGCCCGTGGTGGCGCGTGGGCGGAGGGCGAAGCCTTACGGTACGAGGCGAAGCACCTTGCCCTTGGTACACGTACTGTAGTGGTTGTTTTTGATGTATATTTTTGATTCCAGTTAAAATAGTTTAGTAAAGCACATAAAAGGGGTTTCTAAACGAGGTAACTTGTAGCTTGGTGTAGTTTTTCTGCTCAAGTAGCTCTAGGTTTACAATAAATATTTTTTATTGAATAATTTCCCATAACAATTTGTTTTTGTATAAACTTATCGTTTATTAAGAATAGTTCTGATCAAGATGAAAGGTTGCTATACATTTCTCTGCTTGGAAAGCTTTTATCTTGTTCGGAACATTTGTCGTGAGAACAACATGTGTAGTGAGCAGTGTCGAAATCGGATCGCAGAGAACTTGTGTAACATGATAGCTGGCGTGTACTACATGTATGTGTACTACATGTAACTGTGAGAACATCTTTTACTTAAATTAACATGGATTTTTTTTATTATTTCGCACTAGGTATTGCCCCCAAATCCGCCCTGCGTGACCCACAGGGACCTCTTCTTAGGTTTATCCCGAAAATCCAAGCATTAACGAACAATAATTCTATCCGTAATATTTTACGTGAAAGAGCAACAAACATTCATCCGCACAACCATAATACTTCCGCATTATTATAATATTGCAATTTGCATTCACCTGATTCAACGGTTGGTAAAACGCAATATTTAACCTTTCACGCGTACACTCACTCTGTTAATATTGTTATAAAACTTCGTTCAAACCATGAATATTAAGCTGGCAGTTTATGCACACTATCAAAAGCATCTGTGACTTTTATGCTGTCGTAACACTCTAGGATATTCATAATAATTTGGTACTGTAGTAGTTTGATTCGAAGAACAAACCTCTGCCTTCTTCACAGTACAAACTGCACATGATAGAAGGTTATAGTCGTATCCTTTTATTTTAAATTAATTTAGAAGAATTCATAGTAAAAATCGTTGGTAAAACAATGCTGCAGGGCAATAGAGGAGTATTCAAGAACTGTAGTCGACAGTCCGTGCGACCAATTACTCCGTACTTGAGACTTCTAGCTGCGAGTGCTTGAGCCCCACAGAGCGCACGGAGCTTCCTCCTTCGCTTACAAGATGGAGTTCTGTGAGGGCCTAACTTATTTTCAAGAGTTGACTACTACCGTTAAGTGACAGACAGAATATTATAGTTTCTTCTGCAGTTATTTTAACTAACTAGCATCATTGATTTTATGCAACCACCAAACTACTGTTAGAAAAGACTGTTTAGAGATACTGTTAAAAAACTTATTTGACAGTAGAAGAGATAGATGTACCTTGCATACATATCACAGAATGTACCGTTCCGTATAATATTATCGGAAAATGCCTATACATTGCAATAATCTACACATATTTCCGATCCACTTCCATATTTTCTTCCCATTTTGAACGGATTCACAATATCAAGCCTCGAATCAAACACACAACTCAAAAAAAACAAAACTAAAATTATTTCATGTTGTCTGACATTATGCTTTGGTCAATCTTATCAGTATAACCAAAGTCCAGCTGTTAATATATTTCACCTATCCGACCCAACAGGCCAGCTGACGAAATTAAGCACTATAGGGAACCTATTACTGCCATTACAACGAAGGCCGCAGCTCAAAATGGAAGCATAGCCAAGATGGACGGTCACATTACTGTCTCTTTGAGCTCATAGACGTGACGCATTGCCTACACAACTGGCTGTACTCGCACATAAAAGCGACGTCTCTTTATTGGTACTGGGTACAAGATCTATTTCATAGCTGATAGCCTGAATAAAGTTGAGGCTGAGGTTCACGGATTCGCCCGCGTTTTTTCAGCCTGTATACGCTACCCATGGGAACCTATTAAGAAAAAAAATTACAACGTGTCATACGTGTTACTGGATGGGAACACTTTTTGCATCAACCAGTTACACTAATATTTTGCAGTGTTACCGTTGGCACCCACCGAAATGCAATTTGCTCGCGTACTTTTGAAATGTTAGTTAAATATAAACCTTATGTATGTATAATACATTGCAAAATTTAATATACGTCTAGATTATTATATTAGTCTATGCTCGCAGCAGCTTCAATTCAATTTGGTAAAATATTATTTGTACATTAGGTTGATATTTAACTAACACTTAAAAAGTGCACAAGCAAATTACAGTTCGGTGTACTCCAACGCTTGCTGGTTGGCACAATGTGTTGCATCCAGTAACACCTGTAAGACGTTGGCATTTGATTTTCCAACCAGTAACACTAAATTTATATAAGGATACACCGCATTTCTTATTCATAAAAATAGGCACACAAGTTTTTCGTTTTAGAAAAAAAAAGCTATTCGTAAGTTAGTTATATCTATTATTGTCAATAAATAAATCCTTTATATAAATTGACAACAGCGTACTCTGAAATCTCGTTTGGCCACAATAACTTTGTGCGCGTATCTCGCATCAAATACGAGACATGGACAGATGTGATGTATGGTCGCGACCTTGACCTTGGCAGCTATTGCCTTCACCCTCTTGTTTGTTTCAAAAACTTGAACCATTATTACGAAAACTGAAACGCACTTGGTAAAATATTGGTGAAATAAAGTTTTTATAACCTAAACTACACAAGTTATCATATTAAATGCTTGAGTGTATGGTGCAAGCTACCCTATTCTGCAAACTTGATACCTACCTTTGGCAAATGTTTGCTTTTTATAAACATACTTCCGTACTGTCAATTTATTTCTGTCTTGTGATCCCAAAGCGCCGGGTGGACAATAGACCCGCCCCATCATGTAGAATCAATAACACATCTGACACAATGTGGCTGTACATTACGCCTCTGTCCACCTTTTCGAATAATAAAGGGCGTAGTAGGTTGCAGGCTATTGATTGTTGATATATGGCGTTCAATCATATTCGTGACATCTACACGGATGGGTCTTGAGGATTGGCGATAATTGAAATCGGCATCAAATCTCTTAGCCTTAGGAGAGATTTGGCCCAGCTACGTGTGTATTGTATGTAGTGTGTACAACCACTATGGATGTATTCTGAATTTATGATTTGGGATTGTCATCAACCGCATGGGTACTTTATACCAGTGTAGTAGTTATAGGGTTCTTGATTTCCTGCGTTTATATTGCCGTAATATAAGAAAATGTACATGTATATGTAATTGCTTGTCTCAAAAATACCGTTACGAGAGTAAATTAAAGGATGGACAATGGTATGGCAATGTGGCGTTTATAAATTGTGTCCATAAGAGGTAGATGAGGCTAGAATTTTGAATACCAAAATATATCGACCAACATCATTAAGGTTTGATGGCTATAATTTCAATTGAAACCTCGCGTTTGGCTATTGAAGCGATCGAACTTTACAGACCTGCCTTTAAATTCTTTCTATTTCGATAGAAGAGAAAACAACAGTTCAGTTCAAGGACGTGACCCACAAAATTTAAGATTAGAGGTCACGTTATTGTCTCTTCGGAGATAAAGAACGCAGCTCATTAGGAGCATAATAGCGGAGTATATAAAAACGATGTCACTCGTAACCTGTGCTAGTGTCACTACACAATGTTGTCTACAGATGTTCTGGTTCTATAATGTTAATAATATAAGTATTATGAAGTAATATGTGACTAAGGTAGAGATAGAGCCATCAAGTTGGTCTATGGGTCCTCGCAGCTTTTAATGTGACAATTTTCAAAGCTTCGATTTGATTATATCAGTGACAAGTATGATGTGAGCGTTATATTATTACCCTACAACGACACCAAAATTAGGATTGCTTATTATGTTACTGGATTAATGAACTATTATTTATGTGTAATTCTAGATTCCTGTTGCTGATACTTCCATCGTCGTGGCTGACGTTGGTGACGGTGAGCGCTACACTGAATAGTGACTTCTATACGTTTCCAGCGGGTGTTCGGTTGAAAGGTATACAACATGTCATGGTTACAAGTTATAATAATAGTTTCTGAACCGGGTTCAAGAACCTAAATATAACACATCTTCCCTATCTTACACCTAAGGATTACATCGATTGCAATTCCTAAATTGCGCTATTGTGCATAATATTTTTATGCTAAAGTTTCGTTTTAACTACTTCTTCTATCAACAAATCATTATCAGAGTGAGATTAATGATCTAAAAATACTAATAGAGCATAGTTTAGGGGTATATACTCGTATGAGTGCTTTCATACATATTTCCCCCAGATGGTGCGAAGTTCGACTACATAGTGGTGGGCGCAGGCGCAGGGGGCGCGCCCGCAGCCGCCAGGCTCGCGCTCGCTGGCCAGCAAGTGCTGCTCGTTGAGGCTGGCGGGGACCCCAACCTCATTTCAAAGGTAGCTACAGTTCCATATAATTATTTCAACATTACGGTAATACACATTTTCTGAAATGCGAAGCCATTAGTCGATCATAACTGGTCAGACTTACAATATTGAATGTTGCACATTTCTGATCGCAATTGGTTGAATAGAACCACAGATAAACTACCGAAACCGCGGGCATCTAGTAGGTTTATGATTTAATATTAAATGTATTTTCGTAGGTCCCAGCTGCAGCCACGGGACTCTTGGGTTCTGATCTAGACTGGCAGTATAAAACAATATCAAATAACGTATCGTGCCTTTCTTCAGTCGGCCAGCAGTGCCGCTTCAGTCGTGGCAAGTGCCTTGGCGGGTCTACCTCCATCAACTATATGATCTACACGCGGGGCAACAGGAAGGACTTTGAGAAAATAACGACTCCCGGCTGGACGTACAACGATCTTTTGCCCTACTTCCTACGTTATGAAGGTTTACAACACCTCGGTCAACTTCCTCCTTCCTCTACACCTTACCATAACACCACTGGACCTATGCGTACAGGCTTCTTTAGTAACTCCTTAAATCCATGGCACTCCAGATTAATAAATGCATTTAAAACTCTGCAGTTCTCATTTAATCCGGATGTGAATGCAGAGTCACAAATTGGTGTCACGCAAGTAATTGGTTACGTGTACAAAGGAGAACGTATGAGTACAGCGCGAGGGTATCTCGCGAGAGAAGATGTGAAGAGAACTCTCAAAGTGGCTAAGAACACTGTGTGCACCGGAGTCATTATTGACGACAATAACATCGCTCGTGGTATTAAAGCTGTTCAAGGTACCAAGAACTTGAAGCTGTATGCTCGAAAAGAAGTGATACTAAGTGCAGGTGCGATTGGAACTCCACAAATACTAATGCTATCAGGAATTGGGCCAGGTAATCATCTAAAAAATTTGGACATAAAAGTAAAAGTGGATTTACCTGTTGGTGACGGTATGACAGACCACGTGTTGCCCTTACTCGTACTACAAGTAGACAGAGACATAAGGCCTCTCGATAAAGTAAAACTGTTATCGTCAACAGTCAAACAGATAACTGAACTATTGGTGGCAAGACAAGGCGTACTCACATCAAACGGTCTCACTGATGTCAACATTTTTGTCAACACACACTGCTATGATTACGAACAGAGGAGGCTGCTCAACGAGAGCTCGGATGGTAGTGACTGTCAAGTGCCTAACTTACAAATTATCAACGCATATTTTGAAAGGAACTTAATATCACTTGTGAAACCGTTGTTCCAACAAGCTACAGGTTTCAATGACGACGTGATACAACAACTAAGTGGGGCAAACAAGAACTACGCTTTCATCTTGGTATCACCTGTTTTGTTAAGGCCTCGTTCATCGGGAACTGTGCGACTCGCTAGTAAAGATCCAACGATACCACCAGCTATTTACCCAAACTTTCTAGCAGATAGCAGTGATGTGGATGATATGATTCGTTCGATAGCTATTGTTGAACAAGTTGTAGAAACGCGTAGATTCCAGCGACGCAATGCATCATTGCTACTATTGGACCTTCCAGGCTGTCCTCGTTACGAGGTGGACAAGCAAGAGTATTGGCGTTGCTATGTGCGCCACATGACGTTTGCTGTGTACCATGCGGCGGGTACAGCGCCGTTGGGTACAGTGCTGGATGAGCGGCTGCGCGTGTTCGGCGTCCAGCGCCTGCGGGTCGCCGACTTGAGCGTGCTGCCAAACGTGCCCAGCGCCACTACAGAAGCCGTGACTATTGCTATCGGAGAAAGAGTGGCTGATTTCTTGCTTGAGGACAATAAATAATGGTGAGTGGTATTATGAACAACATTATACTTGTTACAAAACATATTCAGTTATTCATGGTTCCCGGCAGAGTATAATTCAGGCCACCCCATCTCTTCCTATGTGGTGTCGTACAAGGCGACTAATGGTTAGGGCTGTTTAACATCAGACAAATATGATATATACAGCTCATAGTCAGCCTTTGATGCATGGCTCGAGTCATTAATAGTGCCCGGAATGCGGCAATAAGCTCATACCCTATTACGTGGAACCGAATGTAATGATTGCTGTAATGTGGGTGTTAAATCACCTCTGCCTAACACTCCGGAAAAAAGGCGTGGTTATATGTATATATCAGTTACTATAAATTTGTTTTACTCAACAAGCGAGTTTCTTTTTATAGGAATAATAATCAGTCTTCCTCCTACATATTCCACAGATGAGATTTGCGAGGACAAGGACTTTCCTGTATCATCCTAATAGTGCAATCCTGAAAACGCCAAATTGGTTAACAGAGCACACCCATGCAGACGGGCAGATCACCCATTCAGCCAACGGCAGCGTCTTCAGGAAGTAAAAAAGCTGGAAGTGGTGGAGCGCTTGTGTACTTTCTTAATTATTTCCCACATAATTTAATTGTATTTCAATTTTGTAATTTAAGAAACCGCTTTTATGAACGAATAATGTTTGAATATTGGCGCTCATTTGTTGACCACTTAGTGTTGAAGAAGGCCAATGGATGGCGCTGTGAACGGATCTTTTCGAACTATATTTTGAGAACGAAGTTCTATGAGCGGGACTCTCAAGCTTCACGGCTGACGTTCAACCCGTTCATTTTTAATTAGTCACTAACCCGCAGCAGCACCGAAAGGTGTCTATGACTCCGCTAACGCACCAAACGGAAGTTTGAGTAATTCAACTCCTCGTTTCTTTTTCTGTGTAATTCTATAAGTTCCTTTGGCCACATTCTCAAGTCAGTATAAGTGAAGTGTACCGGTCGAAAACATACCTACCTACCAGCACGTGCCAGGAACCACACCTGTCTACAGCTGAATCCTCACGAGGTGGAACTCAGGTCAGTGCCGGTTCTCTTACGTTTTCATTCATAGAAGCGGTCACATGTGTATTTTCTTTTCATTACAACCTAACTGCTGGTCATAGGAGCTTATACGCTCTGTGTGCAAACTCACCATTTGGTAGGACTATTTACACGTCCTATCACAATTTATGGTCCTTACGAGTCGGATAGGCCAGTAAATAACATATTCACGTAATTATTGGTGAATAATATTTCTTTCCTATTCATTTAATTAAAAGATTCACGTAATTTTGGTGAATTCTTTCCGCCATCTTAGTTTCATTACTTTCATTCGCTAACAGATTTACGTAAATTATTTGGTAAATTCTGCATTTAAAACGCTAAATCTACGTAATAATTGGTAGATATTTATAATAGTTGGTGATTTACGTATTAATTGGTAAATAATCATCATTCTATTCGCATACGCGTAACTTTGTAGGTACCTATCTAGGTACGTAGTTAGTTACATTCCCGCTCCGCTGTGCTACTTGCGCTATTATATAATAAGCCGTAGTACAATTTTCAATAAAAAGTAGGTATATCTAAACTGTTTGTGTTGAATTACTATTATATTATAGTAGGTACCTTACAGATAATCTTCTTGTTATATTTCAATAGGTAGGTCCTACCTATCGTTAATTTGCAAACATGTCGTCAGGTCAGCTTATTCTGTTGAATCAAAAGAAGGAATTATTGTTTGCACGAATTACCCGTTGGTATAAATCGTCGAAATCAGTTGTGTGTTTTGACATAACTGTAGTGTAGGTAGTCCTGATTAGATATTAATAGATTAATTGTAAGGTAGTATATAAGAAACTTAGTCGGAATAAACGAGCTAACGAACGGACGTCTTACTGTATTATTCCACCATTCCCTTGTCCAGCGCTGGGATACTTCAGTGGCGACGATAGTGGACTAGTATATCGGACCTTTAGTGTTACGTGCGTGCGAGTAAAAACGGTGAGCAAAATAAAAATGACGGTCGGAAAGATGACGAGTTTCGATGTGCAAACGGGAGTGTGGTCGTCATACGTCGACCGCCTAGATATGTATTTTGCGGCAAATGATGTTAAGGAGGAAAAGAAGTTGGCGACATTAATTGCGGTTATGGGTGACAATGCATACGAACTATTAGTGAACTTAGCTAGCCCGAAGAAACCATCGAGTTTGACATACAGTGAGGCCGTGGAGATGTTACGTAATCATTTGCAACCGGCACCGTCGGCGTTAGCGGAACGCTATCGCTTTAGGCAGCGGAGACAGGGAACGGATGAAAAAATAGCTACCTATGTGGCTGAATTAAAAAAATTGACACGCGACTGTCAATTTGGTGCCAATTTAACTGAAAATCTGAGAGATCAGTTCGTTTGTGGAGTGCGGAGCGACCTCATACGGCAACGGTTAATTGCGGAGGACGATTCCATGACGTTTTCACGAGCAGTGAAACTCGCGACGTCATTAGAAGCGGCGGAACGTGACTCGGCAGCTGTCGATGTACCCACATCTTTGGTTGGCAGCGGTGAAGGTGCAGCGGGAGCCGGGGTGGCAGCGGTGCACGCGCTACGTGCAGCCGGGAGGAGCCGGGGTACGGCGGCGCGCGGCGGGCGCGCCGAGCGAGGGGCACGCTCAGCGGGCCGCGGGACTGGCTACGGCCGGGCGGCGGCGGCGGCACGGGGGGACAATACTTTTTGTCCCGGGTGTGGTGCCACAAATCATGGTTACGAGAGATGTCGTTTTCGTAACTACGAATGCAGCTTGTGTCGGCGGATTGGACATTTGCGCCGGGTGTGCCCGAATAGGGATACGGCGCCGACGGCGGCGGTGGGGACGGGGCGGAGCGCCCCGGCCGGCGTTCACTTCGGAGATGCTCAGGACGACGCGGCGAGGAAGGGCCACGACTACGACGACCTGGAGGCTGATTTTCATCAGCTATGCTTGAATGACTATAAGGCGGTGAGTGTGTCAGTGGTTATCGAAGGTCATTGTTTAGGTATGGAAGTCGACACGGGTACGGCAGTGTCATGCGTTAACAACGTAACTTATAAGAAGTACTTTTCGCATTTAGTTCTAGAAGAAAGTGGTATTAAACTTAGATTTTATGACGGTACATGTATGAAACCTTTAGGAATCATAATGCCTGAAGTTTGTTACGGCACTGAAAAAAAAGTTTTAGAACTATTTGTTGTGCAAGGGGGAACTACTTCGTTAATTGGACGGCAATGGTTGGCAGAGTTGAAAATTAAAATACCCCCCTTTGGCGATTGTTTAAAAATACATAGTATGGAACCTTGTAAATCTAGTAATTTAAGATTCGCTAATGTGTTGGACAGGTATAAGGAGCTGTTTGGCGGAGGGTTGGGTCGATACACTGGCGGCAAGGCGACTCTAAAATTGCGACCGGGAGCGGAGCCGGTATTCCATCGCGCGCGCCCATTGCCGTACGCGCTGCGCACGCGTGTCGACGCAGAGTTGGATAGGATGCTGCGCGACGGCGTCATCGAACCAGTCGACTGCTCCGACTGGGCCTCTCCATTGGTACCGGTTAGTAAGCCGGACGGAACCCTAAGGCTGTGTGCAGATTATAAATCCACTGTAAATCCTTCACTTATTATAGATCGCTTTCCTTTGCCTAAGATAGAAGACGTACTTGTCAACCTAAACGGGGACCAATATTTTAGTAAAATAGACTTGTCACAAGCCTACAATCAGATAGAATTAGACGAGTCTAAGATGTATACGGTAATTAATACCCATAGAGGGTTATTTCGATATAACCGTTTAGTTTTTGGCTTGGCTTCTAGCGTAGGAATATTCCAAAGAATAATGACTAATATTTTGCAAGGTATACCCCACGTACAGGTATTTCTTGATGACGTAATAATTGGGGGTCGAACAATAAACGAGCACCTGAAGGCTTTGGAAGAGGTATTTTCAAGGTTGCAAAAGAAAGGCTTAAAACTTAAAAAGAGTAAATGTGTATTTTTAGCTAGTGAAGTGACGTATTTAGGATACGTTGTGTCTAAGGACGGGGTAAAGGTAGATAATTCGAAAGTTGAGGCTATTGTAAAAATGGAAAGGCCTCAGAATGTCAGTGAATTAAGGGCCTTTTTAGGTATGGTTAATTTCTTTGGGAAGTTTATCAGGAATTTAAGCTCAGTATTATATCCTTTGTATAATCTATTAAGAAAGGGTATTGAGTGGAAGTGGTGTCTGCAGTGTGAACGGGCCTTTACGACAACGAAAAACTTGTTATCAAGTGCGAATGTTTTAGCGCATTACGATCCGAGTAAACAACTAATTCTAACGTGTGATGCGAGCGCTCGGGGCGTAGGAGCGGTGTTATCACAGCCCGGCGTGGGGGGGGAAAGACCGGTGGCGTTCGCGTCGCGTAGTCTTAATGAAGCAGAGAAAAATTATTCTCAAATACATCGGGAGGCATTATCGATTATATTTGGCGTTAATAAATTCCATCAGTATTTATATGGTCGTAAATTTACTTTAAGGACCGACCACAAGCCCTTAGTGTCGATTTTTGGCCCCAATAAAGGAATACCTTCTATGACCGCCAGCAGGATGCAGCGGTGGGCAATAATTCTCTCAGCGTATACGTTTGACATTGAATACATTAGGACCGACGAGAATTGGGCCGATGGGTTGTCGCGCTTACCGACGGCGGCGCCGAACGTCAATAATATACAACGAATGCCGGAACAAACATTTTTTCATTATGCGCAAGATGCATTCCAGTTAGATTACAATGTAATTAAAAAATTGACAGAAAGAGATCCTATTCTAGCTAGGGTACTGGGTTATTTACGCGACGGTTGGCCAGAGAACTGTGATATAGAAGGATTGCGACCTTATTTTAACAGAAAAATGGAATTGTATGAGGAACTAGGTTGCATCATGTGGGGACATCGCGTGGTAGTACCCGAGGGTTGTAGGTCACGGGTTCTAGACCTGTTACATGAACCACATATGGGGATAGTAAAATCCAAAGCAATGGCGCGGAGCTATGTCTGGTGGCCGGGTATCGACGAGGCGGTGGAGGCGGCGTGCCGCGGGTGCGCGGTGTGCGCGGCGCATGCGGACGCGCCGCCGACGCACCAGCCGCGACCCTGGCCATGGCCTACTCGCCCCTGGTCTCGTTTGCACGTGGATTTTATGGGACCCATTTACGGTAAACTGTATCTAGTGATAGTAGATGCGACGTCTAAATGGATTGAAGTATTCAATGTAGCTAGTACAAACGCGATCGGTACTATCGATAAATTAACAGAGTTGTGGAGTAGATGGGGGTTACCTAGGCAATTAGTAACGGATAACGGGCCTCCTTTTACCAGCAAGGAATTTGAATGTTTCTTGAAAACTGGAGGAATTGAGCATGTTTTCACTGCACCATATCACCCCGCGTCTAATGGGGCAGCAGAAAATGCTGTAAGAACTTTAAAAAGAGTGATAAAAAAAGCGGTATCCGACAAGGTTAACATTGATAAAGCTTTGAATATATTTCTAATGCATTATAGGAATACTCCACATAGTACAACGGGTGAATCACCTTCTATGATCTTAACAAATAGACATTTACGGACTCGGTTAGACAAATTAAAACCAGATAGAGAGGCTGTGGTAAAACGAGCTCAGGCTCGTCAAGTAGAGGTAGCAGGTGGTTCAGAGAGGAGTGTGGCAGTAGGAGAAGAGGTTTGGTACAGACAGTACTTGAAAGGTGACAAGTGGTTGCCAGGGGTAGTTAGCAGTACGGAAGGAAAAGCGAGCTATAAAGTGAAGGATAACAATGGAAAGGAAATACATAGGCACATAGATCAATTAAAGCGTAGGTCTAGAGGTTCATTGGTTTGCCCGGTGGGTGCGGAGGGGGAGGCACAGGCGGAGGAGGAAGCAGCGTCGGCGTCAAGTCCACCAAGGACTACAGAGCGCGTGGTAGTATCGGCACCGTCACATTCTCAACCAGCAACTCCAACGCGTGTCGACGCCGGGAACGAACGATTCGTTACACCAAGCAGTAGCCCGCAGTCGCCTGACGCCCGTGTATCGCCCCAGCCTCGACCAACGCGGAAATGTCGTTTAGTTAAGCCCCCTAGTTATAAGTTTTAGAATATGCATAATTTATAAGTTTACGAATATGGTTTAGGGTATCTATAGTGATTTTGTATTCTCAGTAGTATAGTTAGACTTAAGAAATTGGGGTGCTAGAAATTTAGGGGGGAGGACTGTAGTGTAGGTAGTCATGATTAGATATTAATAGATTAATTGTAAGGTAGTATATAAGAAACTTAGTCGGAATAAACGAGCTAACGAACGGACGTCTTACTGTATTATTCCACCATTCCCTTGTCCAGCGCTGGGATACTTCAATAACGACGCGATCCAATGAGGAATTTTTGGCCGAGACCGAGAACATCGACGATGTTCGCGATAAGTTCGAGTCGATTGTAGATCAAATAAATAGCTTAAATTTATCATTAGAATCCCCTCTGGAACCCGACTATTCTTGCCTTGACTCATTTGATGAATTGTACTCGAGAATAAAACGCATTAGAAATAAATTATCTACGCCCAAGGTCAAGGAGGTCGCCTCACACGGGTCGAGTAATTCGAACGCGTCTGTAGTGAAATTGGAAATGCTTGTTATTCCGAGTTTTGACGGACGCCCTGAAAACTGGAATACATTTTATCAGTCCTTTAAGGCCAATATTCATTCGAACAAACAATTGTCTGATTCGCAACGTGTGCAATACCTATTCTCAAAGCTAACCAAGGACGCATTAAGGTTCACTGCCGGTATTGTTCCGTCAAGTGAGACCTACAGTATAGTTTGGGACGCCTTGGTCAAGAAATGTGCTGTGCATTCGTATGCCTCTAGCCATAAGGGTGATATTCTCTTGGCAACCGCTCAGGTGTATGCTCGCCCTAAAGGTAGCACTGGAAATAAATCTGTAGTCAGATGTCTAATTGATAATGGCTCACAGAATAACTTAATAACATTGTCCTGTTGTCGTTTATTAAATTTACCAATAATACCAATGAGTAATTCTGTTGTCAAAGGTGTTGGCTCCACTTCGCACACGATAATAGGCTATGTGTATTTGGACATTGAATCTCGTATTTATGCAGATCATAAGTATACTATACATGCGTTAGTTATGAATAGCCTTACGGATCAATTACCCTCGCAATTAATTAAGTGTGATCGCGAGTTAAATCTTCGCGATTTACCGCTTGCTGACTTAAGCTGGAACATTCCAGGAAACATTGATATAGTATTAGGTGCACAGCTCTTCCCGTATATTTACTTAGGAAATAGAGTCGAGTGTGGTCCCAGTGCCCCTTGTGTACTATCAACCGCGTTTGGGTATGTACTTATGGGTGATTACCCACGTAAAGATGTTGTGCCTACAACCGCATCCTTTTCTGCGCTAGCACTAACTGATTTAGTGCAAAAATTTTGGGAACTTGAGGAAGTTCCTGTGAAGCGCCTATTGTCTCCAGAAGAAACCGAGTGTGAGAATATTTTCACATCTACTGTGACTCGCGATGACGTAGGTCGTTATACTGTTGCGCTGCCGTTCTGCAAGGATCCCTCTGAACTAGGGAACTCGCGCGGCGTCGCTCACCGCCGGTTTTTGTCGCTCGAGCGTAAACTTCGTCAATCACCAACCGTACGCGAAAATTACAATAAGGTTATTCGGGATTGTTTGGATAACGGTTGTCTTGGTCTCGTTGATGACTCTAATTTGTCTATGGATGGTTATTGCATACCACATCACGCAGTAGTTCGACATGACAAACCGATGCCGCGTATTGTGTTAGACGCGAGCGCTAAAACCCACACTGGTCTTTCGCTCAATGATATTTTACATATTGGTCCCAATTTACAGGCAGACCTGTTTTTATTATTATTAAATTTTAGGCTATTTCCTATCGCAATGAACGCTGACATAAAACAACATTATTTACGTATTGGCGTACCTGTTGACCATCGTAAATGCCTGCGCATCTTATTCAGGTTCAAGGAACTTTGGCTTAGTAAGAGTGATTGGGATGTCCCTGCTCCAGAGCATATACGCTCACGCTTTTCCGCTCTCGTTCAAGAATCAAAATTGCTTGACACATTAAAAATTCCGCGATATATAGGTGTCGAAGTTGATTGCGAATTACGTCTTGTCGCATTTTGTGATGCCAGCCTGAATGGCATGGGATATGTTATTTATGCACATTGTACCTACCCATCTAGCATTCAAACTCGCATTTTGTGTGCAAAATCAAAGGTCACTCCGACAAAGATTACTACGCTTGCTCGATTAGAGTTATGTGCTATTTTGCTTATGTCAAAGTCAATAAGAACTGTACGTGATTCTTATGCATTACGCATTCCCATTACTGACATTTACGCCTTTTCTGATTCCACGATTGCCTTATCATGGGTTCACTCGTCACCACATCGGTGGTCGATTTTTGTTAGCAACCGGGTCGCTCAGTGTCAAGAAAACTTGAACGCTAAACATTTTTATCACGTCGCCGGAGACATTAACCCGAGTGATTGTCTATCACGCGGTATGCTCCCCTCGCAACTTTTGACTTATGATTTGTGGTGGAACGGTCCAGCATGGATCCGCGAACCCCCTGATAAATGGCCTATTAAGTCATTCTCTCCCGCCAACTGTTCTGACTTACCTGAGCATAAGGCAAATGTGTTGAGTGTGACAACAAAACACACAGAGTCGCCATTGTTATGTACATTAGCACAACGTGTTTCTTCTTGGCAGAGACTACTACGTATCATTACATACGTTTTAAAATTCGCACGATTTCAATTTAAGATCGAACCTCATTCTGTATCAGGATTACATCCTGTCCTTCTCCCTAAACGCGATCACGTTGTTGATCTAATAATTCAGCATTTTCACGGTGTCAATTGTCATACTGGACCTGGACTCCTCATGTCTATCATAATATATAAAACGCGTACTGGTACTTACAAACTCGCTGTAAGCAAGTTGTATCCTATCCCAACGCAATAACTTACAACGCTAAATAGAATCTTAAACTTTAATTTTTAACTCAAGCTTTAAACATACTTTAGATAGAATATTGTTAGTCTAAGTTGTTATTTTAGCTATGTGTATTATTATGTTATACAAATTCACTATGGGCTCTAATCAGCCAGTGTTCGCTTGTTTGTTTCGTAACGTCTTGTGACGTTCCAAAGCCGGGTGCATGGTGGAGCGCTTGTGTACTTTCTTAATTATTTCCCACATAATTTAATTGTATTTCAATTTTGTAATTTAAGAAACCGCTTTTATGAACGAATAATGTTTGAATATTGGCGCTCATTTGTTGACCACTTAGTGTTGAAGAAGGCCAATGGATGGCGCTGTGAACGGATCTTTTCGAACTATATTTTGAGAACGAAGTTCTATGAGCGGGACTCTCAAGCTTCACGGCTGACGTTCAACCTGTTCATTTTTAATTAGTCAGTAACTCGCAGCAGCACCGAAAGGTGTCTATGACTCCGCTAACGCACCAAACGGAAGTTTGAGTAATTCAACTCCTCGTTTCTTTTTCTGTGTAATTCTATAAGTTCCTTTGGCCACATTCTCAAGTCAGTATAAGAGAAGTGTATCGGAAGAAAACGACAAATTCAAGAAAATAACCGACCGGTCGAAAACATACCTACCTACCAGCACGTGCCAGGAACCACGCCTGTCTACAGCTGAATCCTCACGAGGTGGAACTCAGGTCAGTGCCGGTTCTCTTACGTTTTCATTCATAGAAGCGTTCACATGTGTATTTTCTTTTCATTACAACCTAACTGCTGGTCATAGGAGCTTATACGCTCTGTGTGCAAACACACCATTTGGTAGGACTATTTACACGTCCTACCAGGAATTAACAGGGCACACAAAGAAAAAGAAAGAGCCTGTGACGTTAATGAAAACTAATCAGCCTAACAGGAACAATAAATTTATCATCAGAATACGAAGTGACTTCAAGGGCTACTCATTATTAAATTATTTAATATGATTAATAAATTAGCCTTATACCTACTTTTAACGAAAACTAGATATACAATCGAGGAACTTATTTAAAATTAGTCGATAAAAACGGTTCAATTACGCAAGATATTCGCATATAAATATAATAATATAATATCAATATCACATCTCACCAAAAGCTTTCCAACACGATTTGATTTGATGTTTGTTGCCTTTGTCCGCCGATAACGGACGTTTCCGTGACACCGGCCAATCGGAAGGCACATATTTTTCTCAAGATACCCAATATATTTTTCTCAGGAAATGTTGTTGTGTCGTGTTCATACTTTGTCAACTTTGCAAAAAGTAATGCGTGAAAGATCAAAATAATTAATTAATTAATTGCTCCTTGCGTTTCTCCGCATCGTTGTCGCTGTGGAGAAGAAGTTGGTAGCCTTGGACACCATAGTATCTCATGCAGCAGGAGCGTGGGTCGGCTTTCGCGGCACGCGTACATCAATGACACCTGACTCTTGTCACCGCCGGTGTTCCAGCCGTATTAGAACCTTCTGGTTTGGTGCGCGACGATGGCAAGAGACCGGATGGAATGTCATTGGTGCCTTGGAAGATGGGTAGGCATTTAGTTTGGGATGCAACATGTGCTGACACCCTTGCGCCTTCTCATCTTTCAGGTACTGCGGACTGTGCCTGCGCTGCTGCTGCTTCGGCAGAGACTCTCAAACGGCGCAAATATAGTAGTTTAAGTAATAATTACATATTTGAGCCGTTTGGAGTCGAGACGCTGGGATCATGGGGTCCAAGTGCCCGTCTTTTATATAAAGACATAACAAAACGTTTAATAGACACTCCCCGTGACCAGAGGGCTGGTTTATTCCTTGCGCAAAGGATTGGCATTGCCATTTAGCGTGGCAATGCCGCCAGCCTTCTGGCCACCCTCCCGGTTGACGTCGATGGGGAGGAATTCTTTAACGCCTGAACCTGCAGTTTTGCACATATCTTGTTCTAGATTTTTATTTATAATAATTATTAAGTATTATTATTATGTACATTACGTATTAATGAAATTGAAACGGAAATATCATGAAACGATTATGTGTGAATTTTTTTTTTGCATTAATTGGGTGTAATGATTATTAGGTACCTACTCATGTTTGTGTTGCCCCGAGTGTACATATCTATTTCGTCAAATTCCAAATAAAGTAGAAATAGGAACTTTTTAGAGTATCACGGTGTTGTCCTTTGTCTGACAAGTTATTAGGTGCTTATAGGATAAGTTCGGAAGCTGCAGGGTCCCATCAGTTTGTAAGTTCCAATAGAGAACTCACATTTATAGAGTAGCTAAACAGTAGTCACCCTGACTTCGCTCAAGTAAATACAACCCTTGAACATCAACTAATTGCATAAATTAACATAGATTTGAAAGTGATTTGGTTGGAACTAGGTTAGGAGTGGGACTTATTGAATGCTAGCTGCACGTATTCAAGATGAAGGTTATAAGTAGGTAAGAACTTCAAAATGATTCAGTTTCAGCCTGACTACTGGTCATTCAGAAACAAAGTTTTTCATTTTAGAATAGAACAATGTAAGCTTATAAATAAGTTTTCTCGTGAGTCTTCAGGCGAGTGACAAACAAAGTTTTGAATCAAATTGTCCCACTTTGTGTCTCGCAGACGAGTTACGCCAGGCGACTGGACTGGCTACATCTTGTCTTCGTCGTCTTGGATCTTTATCATGAATGTAAAATCGTAATGATATTGCGAAAACATATATCTTACTAGCTTTTGCTCGCAGCTTCGCCCGCGTAGATGTCGGTTATCGCGACAAAACATATCTCAAAAGACGTAGGTGTACGAAGTTTCATGCTTCTAACTTTGAAAATGACGAACTTTCCATACAAAAGTTTATCACCTATTTTACCCTCTTAGTAGTAAAGTTTTGATAAACGTTGATACATGGTGTTCATTTATTACCCGACTACGGCGAAGCCAAAAGGAGGGTTATGATTTTGACAGGCTATGTATGTAGGTATGTATGTATGTATGTATGTATGTATGTATGTTCATTTGTTCCCTCATAGCTCCTCAACTACTTATTAGAACTAGACAAATGAGGTATCGTTACAAGCGGCTTTATCGTCCGATGGTTATAGGCTATATGACGTGTCACTCAATCTTGTGTGGCGCCCTCTAGCGCTCATAAGGTACTGTGTTAAAAAATAAATTTGAGATAAATATGCCGTGTTTGGTATCAAATCAAAGGGCTTAAGAAGCACATTTCAAATATGTATAAATTATTAGTTTTACCTTGCCCCAAAATAATATAAATAAAAATAAAGTTTAAAACTATCTATGTATAATATGTATGTATTTACAAAAAAAAGTATATAAGTATGTTTATCCGCATTCTAGATTCCATAACACAAGCTATAAAAGCTTACCATGGGTCTAGATAGCGTTAAAAAAAAAAAAAAAAAAAAAAAAACCCGACTACGGAAAAATCACACTCTAAAAAGTAACAAACAAGAAAATATCAAGGATAGCCGTGGTCGTATGCCACTTACTCTAACAAAACAAAATATTCTAGGGTAAAGTGGCATACGACCACGGCTATCCTTGATATTTTCTTGTTTGTTACTTTTTAGAGTGTGATTTTTTTCTTAAAAGACACATGTTTATGAAATTTAGTGCATCTAGCTCTGAAAATGACGGACTATCATACAAACTTCCATCCCTTTGGTAGCATAATTTCCAAAAATCCTTTCTTAGTGGATGCCTACGTCATAATATCTACCTGCATGCCAAATTTCCGCCCGATCCGTCCAGTGGTTTGGGCTGTGCGTTGATAGATCACAATGTCAGTCACCTTTGAGTTATATATATTTTAGATATATCTGGTATACGGAATATAAAATGAAGAGGAAATCCCCTTGAAGCTCGTTGCTATGACAATTAACTCTCTCGTAGTATGACCAATCACGTCACACACAACAGTGACGTGATTGGTCATAAATTAATGGCCAATTGCGTTGCGACTCATGATACAAAGTTAATTTAGTATTATAGTAAACTAGCGATCAGCACGCTACTTCCTCTTGATATAGTTGGAAACTTAGCATTCTAATACATCTACGGTTGTTCTAACAGATTGGAGATGCCAGAAAAACAAAATGTACTTAGGTATTTCTGGCGGAGTAAAATGGGCCACCCTATCTCTTTCTATGCGTCTCGTAGCAGGCAACTAAGGGATAGGGCACTTCTCCATCCGTCAGTGAATAGATAGCTCCTGATAGTGTGCCTTCTTGGCGGCAATAAACTTGTCCCCTATGACATGAGACCAAACGACCAAAAAATTGAAAGCTGTCTTAAGCTATTACATGCACTAGTAGAATCTCCAGATATCACTTTGTTGGTGCGCACGTTGTGTGTCTGATGTTATACATCTGTGGCCAATCCTTTTAAGCAGGTGAAGTCATTACGTGTTATGTCCTCATTTGTTTTTATCACGCCGTTGTACAAAAAATAAACAAATATGGCCAAGCACATCGCTACACAGTTCATGTTGCACGGGGCAATTTGTTTCGTACGTAATATTAAATGTAAATGAGGCCTCAGTATTATATGCGGCTTTAGTCAATTTATTTACGCAAAAATTCAAAAGTACAAGCTCAGGTAACATCAATACTACGCTGAATTCATGTAAAAATTATATTAAAGTTCACCTGGACTGCTGAAAATATGTATTGCAAATATCCTGGCAAATTTATCCCAATTTTGTCATCTGCTAATTCCTTAGTACCTTCCCGGTAGAAGGCAATATAAATATGAGACCAAAATGAAAGGTACACGAACATTTCAGTTATTTATAATTACGTGGGCACAAAGGATTACAACGAGTAATTAAAAAGCCTACATGGAGGATATGTAATAGGTGGTAGGTGGGTGGCTGTGTATACAGGGTGGAGTGCACCATATTTAATATTCATGGAGGATGGAGATGCAGTTCGCGTCGCAGTTACATATTTTAATATTCTATGTTGATGACTTTCTGATAAATGCCACTGCAGGTATTGTACAAGTTTTCGCATCACAATTCACGAAACACTCACAGATATTGAATATTTATATAAAACTACGGTTGAAGTTATTTGTGATAGGAACTGGCGGGAGGCCTATGTGAACATTCATTCATAAAAAATAAATATTATATTAAAGAAAGTTTCTCCACTCGATAATATAAAGATATATTGTACACGTCTACAAAACGAGGATATAATGAATTGTAACTAATCTCACGAGAATAATTACTGCGAACATATTAACTGCGATGGTCGTTTGTGTACATAGCATAATAAATCGGGCCTATTTCCCGGGAGATGGGACGCGAGCTGATAGCGGGCCGGGCCGGGGGTGGGGGGAGCGGGGTAATGGCTCGGAACAGATTCACTAACTTCTTACAGGGCAGCTCACACGACTGTAACACTAAGCTGGCGAATAAAATGTTTGACGAATCTTTGAACTGAGTCGTGTTTTCTGTAATGTAAGAAAAGAAAAGGAGGTTAATCAAATTAAAAGTTGGGAACTTGTTGAACTTCCATCTTGTCCGAAGTTTGTCAATAAACTCGGAGTTGGTACGAACATAAAAATGTTTGAAGAATGTCGTGTATAATGCTATTATGTACCCGTGACTTGGTGCGCGTGGACTTGATGTTTTCAACTGGATAATTTTACCCAGTTTTACCCTACATATACCTTCTCATAATTATAAACGGGTAATTTTTTTTGGATATATGGATGTTTGTCACTCTTTCACGTAAAAACGACTGAGCACATTTTGGATGAAATTCGGCACGGAATAGGACATTATGCCACTTTTATCCCGGGGATATATATTCTTATGAACCACTGGAATGATATCAGAATTCCGAAGTCGCGGGAAATAGCTAGTTATAATATGAACATGAAAGTTATCTTATGTCCGTATCTAGGTCTGAATATATCAGCGTTCCACATTTCAGCCAAATCTGCCCCATCGCTCTTGCGTGATCAAGTGATAACAACAAATAAACAAGCCTACAAACAGCTATATTTCCAGTATATACGGTAGGACACAGAGCTAGGTCCGTCCTGGCTCCTAGCCATAACTCAGTTTCACTGTCTGAACAAGTCACGTAAATCTATTGAACTTCCTTATTATGTGATTTATACAAAACTTTTATTTTCTTATTTTTGTTGTTTATTTATGGTTCATCAAGTTGGTGCCTACATAGACAATATTAAGCTGTGACTACTGTGAGTGAAATTCAAAGAATACCGTATCATTCGTATCGTTAAAGAACCCAGCTTTACAGACGAAGAAAACACACCATTTAATTTATGAATTCTGTCTAGTAACTACAAAATATGATAATTATCTGACAATGAAGCTTTAAACTTTGTTTGATTCGTTGCCTACGCAGAAAACGATTTTCCCGGTGATCGATTTGATTACTTTTGGTATTTGCAAGCTCAGATTTTAAGGAAAGTTAGTTATTTATTGTAATTTTACTTCCAAAAATTTTTGTCTTAGAAGCCAAACAATAGGACACAAAGGTCAGAGAGACGTGGGCGGGCGAGCGCCCCGATGCCAATAGACCCGAGTGCGGAGGGTAAAACCGCTGGGCACGGCTAGTTTTACGTAACAGTTTATGTTATAGGTTGCGGTTAGGCCCAAAAACTTGTTGAATAATCTGTTATGGCACGCGACTATATTCGAACTAACTTTTGGATATGATATTAGGCTTGATGATGATGAGTATTTTTTTGTTCTTTGCTATTTTATTATTTATGTTAACGTTATTCCGTCTCAATGCCATGAAAAACTTCCCTGCTGAAACCTAGTCTTCAATTTAATAATTCAACACGAAACATGCCAAGGTCTAGCTGTAGTATCTTCTCTTCTGATAGGATTCTTAGATTTTTTCTTGCGTCCACCGTAACCAAGGCTGCTGAAAAGCAACCCAAATATTGAAGCGTCATATATCCATTGAACGAGTTATAATAAAGTATAAAGCGTTGTCTTGTATTGTAGCACACTGTTTACGCGAGAAGCCCATCAAGCCCACAATGAAATATTAAATAACCCTATTATTAGACACGCAGTGAACCCTCAGCCGCTCTCGCACCAGTCTGCTTGTGCCTAGTGTGTAATTAAATATTGATTAAAGAGGCTGTGTTACGGTACACCGAGGTTTCAGCCACGAACAGTACAATATAAACACACACTGATTTACAGACACTTCCATGTTTTCAGAGTACATTTTTGATACTTACACGCCCAGGAAAATAACGCAACATAGGTAGGTAAATCTTGATACTTTTAATTTTTCGAAAAAAATATCGACAGCAATGGTTGGATTGCTTAATCATTCTTCATTCTTTTTTCATACCCCTTCAGTGGCAGACAAGCAAACGGCCCACCTGATGGAAAATGTTTACCGTGGCATGTGGACGTGTGCAGCACCAGTGCAACGCTCGTGCTGCTGATATTTATTATACACTCATTACAAATGATAAATATATTTTTTACATGAATTATGTACAAAGGCGAGCTTAACTCAATATGAGGTCTCTCCCAGCAAACCTTTTAGTACTAGAGGTATGGTAATGAAGGGCTGTGAAGTGTGAATATATATATGTATATTTACATTTGCAAATATTTCAGATAGTAAAATAAGTCTTACTTTTCTAGTACTTACAAGTGTGAGTGGGAATTCTAAAAGAGCAAACTTTTTTCGTATCATGAATAAAACACGAAAATAATATGTGATGAAACGAACTTCTGGAATGAAGTTCGATCAATATTATATGAGTAAGCTTCATTCGAAGATATAAGTACACTATGTAGTCCTCTAACCATACAGGTAACTATCGCACGTTTTTTAGAGTAATTAAATCGATAATTTGAGTCGATTTTTAAAGTTTAAGTTGGCCACACTGTTCCCAACACTACGGCTCCCGCGCTCGGCGCCATCATTCTTTAGAGTTATTTCACGAAACTGATCATGGGTTTTGGGTGGGAGGGTCTTTATATCTTCGAATGAAGCTTACTCATATAATATTGATCGAACTTCATTCCAGAAGTTCGTTTGATCACATATTATATTTCGTAGCTTCATTCTTCAGATATAAGTACACTATGTAGATGTTTAGAGTAGAAAGTTTCGTGATTTATATTTTGTTAATATGTTAAAATAAAATATTTATTGTGATCAATCGTTTTATTTTCCAACATAAAGACTCTCCTAGAAATATTATGTATGATTTAAAGAGATAATAATTAATTACTATTGCTATCACAATCAGTTTGATAGGCAAAACTGACTTAGCAAAACTTGTAACATCATCAATAGGTCGCTGATAGAACCTAGCGAACGTTTCGGAAGATTTGGTCCATCCAGCAGCTTTGCGTATTGCGTCTAAAGATGCACCACTCGCGCGAGCGGCGGACGTGGCCGCGTGCCGTGTGCTATGCGCGTGTTAGAATCATGTTAAAATATGGAGTGGCCAGCGATCAGGTGAGGTGTAGCTTGATGTATTATAGTGTATTTATATTACTATAAAGAATATTTTAAAGGATTTGTAAATAAGAAACTACTTTATACAATATTTTTATAAGTAGGTAGGTGAAAATCATTCGATGCAATGCGACGTCTCAAATGTTATAAAAAGACGATGTCAGATGTCATTCACACAGTCGATTCCGAGCCGTCGAAGTGTGAGGTACGATATACCTCTGTTGTATTTATAATGTTATAATAATATGTAAAAGTATAGTGTTATAACAGTGAATGTAGTAATAACTACTGTTATAGTGAATAATATAATAGTGGATTGGTATTTAAGAAGTAATTGAATTAGCAATTATAATCAAATACCCTCTTTGGGTGTTCTAAATATTGTGTAACTAAAATATACTCGTAACGTAACCGAATCAAAGTATTACTTGATGTATTTGCGATAATCCTTGGGGATATTAAACTATCATAATAATAATGGCTGTAAAAGTACGGCTAATGGCTATACCAATGATTGTAAGGGCTGGTTCGATACCAGTGTGGTATCTAAGTTTTATGTACTACCTATATATCATAGTGTCGGCTTTAGTCTGTTTAACTGATATACCAGATGATACAATATCACTATAGCGTATTAGTGACTGTGTAAGTATTGTCATACTAATAATTATGAAAAGTGGTTCGACTCCAATGTGGTTCTATAACACACTGTGCTATGTGATAAGTATCTGTGTTATAGTTTTAGCTATTGTACTGTTGTAACTGGTCTGTCTGAAACCAGGGTTGTCTTATATTGTAATATTTGGCTACGAGCCTGCTGTAACATGAAAGTGAAATAATAATTATGTTGTTGTTAGAAGGCAGACAGGTTTTCTTGTTAGTTCTTTCCTGTCTACAACAGCCTTTGGAACTGACGTAGTATAACAGAATAAAAGAGTGATAAAACAGAATTGTATTTATTGTTTAATTTCCTTGGTTCAAATACATAATTACAAATGGCATCCTGTTTATGGGTATATATAGTAAGTTATAGGCTTATATATATGGTCACATCAAGTTTTACCCCCCCAAATCTAACACGCGCTGTACACAGACACGTCCACGCCGCTCGCGCAGAGTGTCTGCTTAATCCATCTACTGATGGACTGAGCAGAAGCCGCTTTGTAAGGTCGTTTATGCGTAAGAAATAAGTTTAAATTCGTTTCCGGCCTCAATTGCTCAGTAATTTCTAAATAATCAACTAAGGTGGTGGCTGGACAAATCCTTCTGTTTTGTTCGAAGTAAGGTAAGAACAAAACGGGTTGTTCCCGGCCAGGTGCTGAGGTTTTAATTAAATCGGAAATAACAATCTTTACTCCTTCCGAACCCAAAATTAAATTGTTAACTTTTACAAGTGACAAAGTTTGCACTCTTTGCGCGGTACACAAAGCTAATAATACCGCTAATTTTTTGGTTATTTGTTCCATTGAAAGACTTTTGTTTGGGTACCAATTTGACACAAAATTGATAACAATTTGGGGATCCCATGTGGCTGAGTATTTAGGGACAGAGGGTCTTAATCTATAAGCACCTTTCAAAAGTCTTTTGATGTTGTTGTCTTCACTTACTTCGCTTCCAAACAGGAAGGAGAGTGCTGACCGGTGGGTGTTCAAAGTGCCATATGCGGATCCATTTTCAAACTGTTTAGACAGGAAAATAAGCATATGTGATTTTGAGGCTTCTAGGAAGTGAAGATTGTTATCTCGACAGAATTGCCACCATAATCTGAAGAATACATTGTATTGTAGCGAGGTCTGTTTTGCGAGGGAAGCTATCATAAGGTTCAAAGCAGCTGTTGGTGTTCCTCTTTTGATTAGTGCAAGCCTAATAGTCTCGCTACAGCCAGGGTACTCTCCTTGAAGAGCTGATGACGCGTCCTGAAAGAGGAGTGAGGAAGAGCGTGAGCAAGATCTAAAAATAAGATATCTGATCTAAGCATGCTCATTAAAAGAGGGAACCAAGGCTGCGAGGGCCAATAAGGGAAAACAAATATTCCCTCTGCCTGGTCATTCAAAATCTTACTTAGACATTTCAAGATTAAAGGGAAAGGTGGGAAAGCGTAGAAGTACCATTGATTCCAGTTTAGAGTGAAAGCATCGACCTCGAAAGAGTCGGGGTCTTGTTTCCACGAAACATATATCTCGCACTTAGAATTGGCGCGAGAAGCGAATAGGTCTATTTCCGGGTCACCGAAAGATTGTTTAATCTCTTGGAAAGTATCGTCAGATAAAGACCATTCTATATCTGGATTAACCCTTCGTGACTCTTCGTCAGCTTCTACATTTTCTTTAGTGTTGATGTAAGTAGCGAAGAGCCAGATATTTCGCTTCTCGCACCATTCCCATATAGTTTTGGCCAGATCATTGAGATGGGGGAATTGAATTCCTCCCATTCTATTAATGTAGCTTATTGCTGTGGTGTTATCTACACGTAATAATATAGTGCTGTTGTACAAGTCCTTGGCAAAACATTTTAGACCTAGAAATATAGCCATTAGTTCAAGATAGTTAATGTGAAACTTTCTCTCACATTCTTTCCAGCTACCATTTACTCGTTTTTGGTTACAGTACGCGCCCCATCCGTTTAGAGAAGCGTCTGTAAACATTTCTAGGGCGAAACTCAAAGGTTGGATTGAGTTTTTTGCTGTCATAATGTTTTCTATCCACCAAACTAAATCAGACAGAATTATCTTCGCAGGACGAAATTTTGCTTCATAGTTATTGTATTTTTGGAGTGCTAAAAACTTCTCTCTCTCGAGAAGTTTTGTGTGGCCCCATCCGTATTTCACTGCGGGACAAGCTGCGGTCAAAGTTCCGATAAGATGAGCAAAATCTCTAATTGAACATGACGGTAAAGATTTGAACTTGTGCAAAAGCTGTACTATATTGTTGCGTTTTTCTTCTGGTAATGCAATAGACATATCTAGTGAGTTGAAGATGAAACCCAGATATCTACAAGATGGTTTGGGTTCAAGGCTACTCTTCTTATAATTTATTATGAAACCTAGACATTCAAGTAACTGAATAGTTTCTCGAACGTTGTTCAGGCATTCATAATAATCTTGTCCAATACAGAAAATATCGTCTAGATATATGACAGATGTGAAACCTCGTGATCGCAGGTAAGTTATAACTTCTTTCATTAACTTGGTAAAAGTTCTTGGGGCTACAGAAAGGCCGTAAGGCATAGCTGTGAATTCGTAAATAGACATTTGACCATTTATATCCTCAAACTGAAAACGTAAGTATTTTCGATCAACTTTTGAGATTGGAAGAAGAAGATATGCTTCTTTTAGATCTATAGAAGCCAAATAGTTATTTTTTGTGATAAGCGGCCGTTCTGTAGTCCTCCATTTTAAAGTGAAATCTAGGTATGAACTTGTTTAACAGTTTCAAATTAAGAATGAATCTTTTACTTCCATCCGATTTAGGGGCTAAGAAAATCTTAGAGATAAACTGCTTTTCACCTGGTTCACATTGGACGATCGCACCCATATCTAACAACTTTTGGATAGCGATTCTCATATCATGTTTCTCTGTTGTATTAGAGAAAGTGTTTCGAGGTGTCTCATTTTGAGAAACTTCGGTATTAAAAGGTATCGAGAAACCATTCTTTACCCAGTTAAGTATGGTTGTGTTGTTTGATACTTTTAGCCAACAATCATAAAAATGCATTAATCTACCGGCATGACATACCGAAGTCAATTCCGACGAGCACCTCGCTTGGATTGACTGTGGTTCCTGGTCGATGACGTCGCTGCAGTAGCTGTCTTGTGGGTCGGTGTAGACGTCCTCACTGGTCATCCCTTCCCCCCCCTGTTCGACGACTGTTGGCGGAAGGGGGCCGTCCAGTTTCCCTGATAGTGGTTTCTCGTCGTCGTTTGTGAAGTTGAGGGAGCTTGCTTTTGTGGTGGAGCATTCTTTTTTATTTGCAGGCCTTGCTTCTCGATTGTTTTAGAAGCTTTAATCTTGTCGGCGAGCTTAGACCCAAAAAGGGTTTCGTCCCTTTCGACGTTTTCAATGACATGAAGGAATGCTTTGTCTAGGGCCGGTGTAATGGCTTTGATTCGGGCCTGTGTCTCCACGAAATGAAGGTCTGATAAGATGCGGCAGCCCTCAGATAGCATCTTTACGACCTGTACTTTGGTTTCCTTTTCCTCGCCATTCGACACAAGAACTGAAAGGGCTCTAGTGATACTAGATATTCCCAGGCCTAGTTGCTGTTGCGCCGCTTCGAATTTTTTGTCCCGTGTTCTAGCGCTCTCTGAAATGGCGGCTGATATCTCAGGGTTGAGGGTAGGAGCCCTGAGCAATCTGCAGTTATCGGGAATTGTCAGCTCCTTAAGCAAGGTGTCTTTATTTTCTTTTGATATTCCGCGACGAAGTGTAGGTAACCAACGATCTGCAAGATTTTGGTGGATTTTTTCGCCATAAGTCGGTTTTTCGTCGATTGTATCTCCCAAAGCCAGCAAAAATTCGGCATCTATTTCAGGCGCTACCTCGGCCTCAGTAGTGGGTATGGGATCCTGGGCTGGTTGATCCGAACTAGTAGGATCCCCTATTGGTGGCGATCCTGTCGCAGGATTATCCACTTGATTCGTATTTTCTGAAACGTGCAGAAAAATACTAGGTTAGAACGGTAAATAATCCTCGTGAAAGGAAATTTAACAATAAAGATCGTCGTGTTAG
Organism: Eilema sororculum; assembly: GCA_914829495.1. NCBI lineage: Eukaryota > Metazoa > Arthropoda > Insecta > Lepidoptera > Erebidae > Eilema > Eilema sororculum. The sequence continues at coordinate 25,136,490 of OU618544.1, read as the reverse complement.
CTTACGTCTAACCTCCCGATCGTACGATTAAAGTATTGGCCTATAAAAGTACTCGTATGTCGTTAAAAGCTTGCAAAACTATAGCTTTCAATAACTAGAAGCGGTTATCGTGTTAGCTCTCGTCTAACCTCTAAACCTGAATATATAATTACGAAAGAAGTCCTCTGTGTTGCCTCTCGGACAACCTCCGGGACGACGCCCTTTGTGTTGATTTGCATTCAACCTCTAGGGCTATGTACAATATCTCGTCGTAGGTATATTTCCCACTAAGTATCACAGATTCACTTTTTACGTTAGATAAAAGTAAGATTACTCACCATTTTCTGAATCCGAATCAGAATATATTATAACACGACGACGCCGGGGTCGTGCTTCATCATTTTCCTTTAATTTTCTAATTTTATCTTCATAATATTGAATTTTTGTATTCTTTTTTCTTTTCGGCATAATGTCGGTGGAAAAAGAAAATATTTGAATTCAGACCGACACAACGTGCTAACGTTACCACGCACAGATAAAGAATGATGGCGCCGAGCGCGGGAGCCGTAGTGTTGGGAACAGTGTGGCCAACTTAAACTTTAAAAATCGACTCAAATTATCGATTTAATTACTCTAAAAAACGTGCGATAGTTACCTGTATGGTTAGAGGACTACATAGTGTACTTATATCTGAAGAATGAAGCTACGAAATATAATAGCAAGTTAAAGTAAACGTTTACTTTGCTATTATTTTCTTATGACTTCTTTGTTTCAAGAGAGACGCACTAAAAGTGTTCGAACAGTAGGTTTGCGACGCACAATCGACGTCACGACAATAGCTACAATTTTTTTCTAGCACTTATTATGCCAACAGAGATCAGTTATAAAAAAACTGGTAAAAACACTAAGCCTTTCCGTCTCTTCCTCTTCCAGTCCACACGATCTTGGGCGTCTAAGGTAGTGAGACCGTTCGCACTGCCACTCCTCCACGACGTCAAGCTGGGACTCCTTGGACCTATCCCTTCTACCTGGACCCGATGGGGGCGCCATTGCCAGGCAATTTCTACCCACGTAGCTTGACGGTTACCGCAAGACGTAGTCGCACCAGCGGAGGCGGCTCTCTTCCATTTTATCTGCAATGTCACGGCTGCTGCTGATGCGAGAGTTTGTGCTACTATAATCTATAATCATTATAATAATCTCAGTGTTAAACCTATTTGCATCCAACTTGTACTTTGGAAGCCAAGGTTGGAGCTGACTGGTGAGCTCAATTTATCAATCAACGGATATTATTAGCTCTCAGTCGAAGTTGGCTTGTGTCTTGAGTCTCATACAGCCCAAAAATAGGTCATAAATACTAATGTTTAATTTTTTAATATCCAGGAAAAAGTATAAAATGACCACGCACTTAAATCCAACTAGTAGTTATATCCACTCAATCCTCTCTATTCACAAAACTTCAATTGATACAGAAATGTGTGCTATAAACAGTAACATCGGTACGCGGCGCTCTCGAGATCGCTTCACGGCGGAGCTTAGAGGCCAAATCTAATAGTGTTCCCTTTTTATGTTCCAAATGCAATGTACGGCACGTCGTATTAGCATAATCCTGGTTTTACTGCCTTTTAAAGGCAAACGAAATAGAATGAGCTCCGAAACGATACGAATAGCGGCAAGTGGAGTGTTCAGTACGGTGTAGTACACAGTTCACTCACCTATATAGATCTCCAGTATATCGAGTACTTCCTTTCCGGGGGGCATGAAAATCTTCCACTCTGTATACAGTTATACAGTGTATACAGTTGTGTGGGTATACTTAGAGACTAACTGGTACTGTCAGCTTGAGAAAGATATTGATGAACATAGTGCTCAAAATGATCTTAATTCCTTGATTCCCCCCCTCCCCCTTCCCCTTCCTGTTGACGGATTGTTGTGATATTTAGTACACACCTTTAGTGCGGACATTATGACAATTTAAATTAATAAAAAGGTTTTATTTGTTACTTCTAATACCTTAGTTTTAAAATCATTTTGAAACTGTCCAAATTGAAAAGCGTTACCGAGGGATTTCTTGAAAGAATCTCTTTAACATTTCTTTGACGAAATCTGAGTTTATTCTACATTGAGATGTATTATTTTATTTATTTGTATGAGTAAGACACTTTCTACTTTTCCACTTAATTTTATTTTTCACCTGACTTTTATTTTATTTATTTTGTAATCGCCCTTTTCCAACTTATTTCGCGTTAAAATAAGATTCTGTAAAAGTTATTTTCCTAGTCCTTAAGAACACCACTCATCTATGGATGAAAGGCACTTGATGATGCTTCCCTTTGAGTTGTTAATGCTTGAAATGTAATAAACGAACAGGTTCACTTTCGTACTTATAATATTAGTCAAGATACCTACTACTTACATAGAAAATAAGTATTATCCATCTACTAGCAACCGTTTACCGTGACTTATGAATGCTTGAAATGAGAGAGATAGACACCTGAAAAGTGGTCGTGGTAGAATAATAAATTTTACTAAGGGTAGTTAAAGAATCTGACAACTCGCCTGCACAAAATCCTAAAAGTCAAATGCTAATAATTGCCAAAAATAGATATAATATAGTAGATAAAAGTTGATGCCCATTATTGGATAGAGTCTATAATATAATATTAATTATGAATTATTTAAATTATTAAAGTAGACTCATCAAATACAAGGTGCAGCCACTAGAAAGCCGACGAATATATTTTGACTTAGGTTACCTTTACAAAATTATACACTATATTATTGATTCACCTGAGTTACTTTCTCAAATTAGCTTCAATATTAAATTTAGTGCCCGTAGGGCTAATGATACGAACATAATTGCCCTTTTGATTTATAAAAACAATATTTCTTATTATAATCCATTAACAAGAATGGCCGTCAATATAATGGTTTGGCGAAAATCTATAAATCACTTGATGTTTTTGATTGCAACTTTAACAGATATATCAAAATTGTAAAGGACATCCTTCATAGTGTTTGGATGGTTCTGTCTCTGGTGGAGGCATCCAAATCTAAAATTATATTTTAGCATTTTTAAATCAGAGATTTATATTGTGTAAACTTTTTGTTTCTCTATGTGTGCACATATTATTTACGTTATGATCCAAATCTAAACATTGTATTTAGGATATAATACGTATATGATTGTGATGTGTTTTATGCATTTAAATAAATGTATAAAAAAAAGAATCAACCCAAAGAGTACCTACTGTATTTTTTATTTAAATTCAGTACATCTTAGAATGACATAAGAAAAGACTAACACATTATTGATCCGGGTATCGAAGCTAAACCTGAGTATGTAAAGAAATAAATATTCCACAACATTCTGCACAACGCTATCTAGGTCCATGGTAAGCTTAACTAACTTGTGTTATGGAATCTAGAATGCGGGTAAACATACATACTCTCTTTCACTACAGATCACACATAAATAAAACAAGAATATTAGATTTAGAGAACCACGACATTTTTAGATCGCTCACACTACATCAAAGAGCCAACAAAACAATATGTCCGTAATCACTAGTATTTACTCGAGATTCATCGATCTCGAGACCCTTTCTGATTCCCTTCAGGCCCAGCCAGCGGACAAATGAATGCCAGACCGCGAATTAATTGATAGGCAGAGACACATTAATAGATTCCTCATCAATCAAGTAACCTTGGGCAGTCCTTTGATGTCTGTCGAAGGCTGAGCCTGCGACACGACAGACACTTTAGGACAAATTTCTTTATACATTCATGTTGATATATTCAAGAGAATACTTTAAAACATACCGGAAAAAAAGAAATACATAAAACCACTAGTTCAATAACAGGGAGAACCTTATTTTTCGATTTAGAAACATGACCAAAGCAAAAATGTTTCTAAATCCAAGTAATCGCATAATGGAAATTAGGTAGGGTCTATAAGCCACTTTGGGTGGAATACGCCCAAAGAGTCGAAAGCGTCCGATAAGTATTCTATTAAAGTCCCGGCCGGTCCTTGAGTCAGGGTGACGTCACTAATGGAGATGGAATTTGAATGAATACGATCTAACACCGATTGATTGAAATATTCAGCAATCATTACAGTCGACGAGGTGTCACCGGGTGTAGTATGTGGCTTGTGGAAATCGATGAATGCTTAAAGAGCATCCACAAGTTTAGATTTGGCTATATATCGTATTTGTATAAATAGTATCATAAACACAGTCACGGCGACTCACGTACGAATGTGGTTGTTATTTCCTCGATGGTGTAGCCGCTGTAATAATAGGGATGTCAGTTAGACAGCCGGGCTAGTGGCACACTATTTATAAGCATTACTATTAATCTACCCGTCGTCGGACGGTATGATTTATCATGACAGACCCTCAGAACATTATCACCCCAACTTTCATTACCAGTTTGAAGAATAAATATCCTGAGAAGACTTACCATAGCAAGAGTATTGTAAATATCTTGTATAATTGTGTTACAGTGAGACTGAGACAACGCCGTGTGCGTGCTTCTGTAGACTTCAAAGGGATTGTGCTCCATTTTGTTCTGTTTGACATTGTCTTGTGTACAGGTGGCTTAGGAAATCAGAGTTAAAGAACTTACTGAGTAACACGCTCAGCGAAAATTCGGGAATCATTATCTCTTCGGTTGATTAGTGAATTTTGCCTCTTGACAAGATTAAAAAATTGGGAACAGTTTTGTTTGCACTTCAACTGGCTCTTATCATTCATCATTGTTGCATTCTACGCCTTCCATTACTAACATTTAAGAGGAAATATTAATATTAATGTACTAAAAATATATGAGTGTATTCATTTATGCTTGGAAAAAAATGATAAATAAATAAATAAATAAGAAAAAATCAATTTTCAATTCGAATCTTGACCGAAAAACGTTGTTTATCGTTATCTTGACCCGCCCCTGGTACTCTCTTCGCACGGACTTTACTGTATGCAATAGAGAAACGATTTTAGCGATAGTGAAAACTACACCAATATGCGAGGTGTATTTATTATGCATATTGACTACGAAAGAAGAATTTGTATTTATAAGTAGATGACTCAGGATAGGATATCAAGGCTCTTCGCTTTTGTTAAAAGACGCCTACCTTGTCGATTCTTGGACAGGTTTACGTGCGTAGAATTTAGATCTAGCAAGGGATGAGAATTGACCGCTGTTAAAGAAGAGCTATCAAGTAAGCACAAGGAAGGCTGTATCAGAACTGTAAAATTCAACACGTTTGGAATACAAGAGAAATAAATAGTCTGTTTCATCGACGCGCAAAAAAACACGATTTCGATGGGCGATAATTGAATATTGGATCAGCTGGATCGCTGGACATCGTACAGACAGACAGCTGTACATCTGATCGATGCGCCGACGAGAGCCAATTGTGCGTAATCGAATATCTGCCAGTTTGGGAGTCCGTTCTGTACTCTCATTCGATTCGAATTTATTTGCGTATTGGGTAGCTAACTTGCTACGTACAAATAAATGATAGGTACTGTTAATAAGTGTGGGGCGTGGTAGTTCGTGGAATTTGACCGCTATATCAGAGGTCACCGATGTGACAGTCACCACCAACAAAAAATTTATTAGTCTTCCGGGTTTGAATCCTGAATATGTAGTGTAATCTGATAAAAATACAAGCAATTTTCTTTAGCAGGATGGGTCAAAAAACCTTCACATATGTTCGAGTGCATTACAAACTCCATAAAAATCAGACACGTTATTCTGCACGTTATTATTTCTGTTTAATTATTTTTATTCACGCCTGTAAATCGCATCGTAACCTGCAGAGGTGAAATTTTGGAAAAACTTACTTTTGCCGACGTTTCGGGTGCTTAAACGCACCCGGCCCGAAACGTGTATGAGTGAACATAAAAAAACATAAACTCACGTCTGTATTCCCCGAAGGTAAATAAATAAAATAAATAACATAACATAACATAAAATAACATTCTGCAAATTAGTTATAGTAGTATGCGTGAAATTCCATGGTGGAAAATTTAGTAAAAGTATGCTGAAAAAAGGAGAAACTTAACTGAATAATTTAGATGAGTACCTAACAGTCCCTTTATCTCTAATGACTGTTCCTGAGAAGATGACGCTACCCTGAGTCGTGTATCTAAATGACGTCATATTTGTTCAGCTGAAGCACTAAGCGCGATTGAGGCTAATTGTCTTTACCTTTGACAGCGAAGTAACTGTCGTCTGTATTTGTTTTACTTCATTTATATGGAACGGGAGTGTGTGGCTCACTGGGGGCTGGGCGCCCTAGTAGGACGTTCGCGAGGGAAGTAGGCCACGTTCTGTAACCGAGGGTTCAGTGAAAGGAATAAAAGATGCATGAAAGGGTTGACGAATATAATGGATGGGATGTAAAGATCATATAAAACGGTACTCTTTTGTCTCTGCCTACTCCGTTCGGTATATATGTATAGTGTCACTATCGTATGTATTTATGGTGCAGAGTATTCACAAGTACAATTCACAGTAACAATATACAATTTGATGAACGGACGGATGTTTATTAACTTTTCACGCATAACCGCTGAATGGAAATATATGCAATTGGCACAGAGATATTTCATAGTTTAGAGCAGCCTGCACATAAGCGTAATTTTTACTAACACCAGATACAGATTCCATACGTACAGAGTCGCAGACTACAGATACAATAAAAACAATAATTTCTCGCAAACACGCATCCAGGACGACTTAAGCCTCCCTTCTTAAGGAGTACACTCAGCCGACAGTTCTTAGCCCAAATGAGTTATGGTGCGCTTGTCACCGCAATGAGAGTGCTGATTGTGGCGCCTCATTTGGGAGACATCCTGAGTTATGTGACGTCACTAAATAGCAATGTGACGTACAATTTCCGCGCCGCGAGCGAGCCCGCTATTCTTGTCGAAACGGTTACATCGCTCGCGTCTCCAAGTTAAAAGCTTAGGTACATGAAAGTATTTATTTCATCACGTATTGTTACGTACGTATTATACTCTGTTTTAAAGCCTTTTATAGAACACTGAATGTGAAATTTATAAATATTATTCTTTATTCTTTAATTATTGTTTAAAATATTATGAATCCATACTAATATTATAAATGCGAAAGTAACTCTGTCTGTCTGTATGTTACGCTTTCACGTCTAAACCACTGAACCGATTTCGATGAAATTTGGTATAGGGGTAGATTAGACCATGAGAAAGGACATAGGCTATGTTTGGTCGCGATAACCGACATCCACGCGGGCGGAGCCGCGGGCAAAAGCTAGTTATAAATAAATAGGAACGTATTTCAAAGTAATGAATATCAAATCGATTTCGAAAGGAACAATTTTTTGTCCATTCCGGTCCAAGCGGGATTTAAACCCGCGTTCGATTGATTTGAATAATTAAATGCTCGAAAAACATTGGAAAAAATGAAATGCTCAAGTGAGACTCGAACTAATGACCTTTCCCTTACAGGGGGACTGCTCTTCCAACTGAGCTATTGAGCCACACTTGAATCATTCCAAATTTTCCTTCTCTTTAAATCCGTCTATTTTTTCGAACTTAAAAGTTAGCATAATAAATGCTATAAAAAATTCATTCAAATAATTAAATGCTTTTTTATAGGACAATAAGGTCTGTCTGAAGTTTAATATGAGCTTATACAACATACCTTTTAGGCTTTCTTTTATCACATAATCGAGTTTCAAACGTATACTGAATAACACGTGGTGTAATAAGGCCTTTAAAGGATGTTAAACTGTCCTGAAACCCGTGTTGAATTTAATTAGAAGGAAATTAGTGTAAATTATATATAATCGACTCAGAGGTCTTCAAAGCTGTCTAAAGTCAGAGTTCGCCACTTTTGCGTTGTAAATGCAAATGTTACTCACTAATTCTTCTTTATTATTCTTTTGTTCAGCGACAGAACACTCCATAAAGGGGCAAAACGTTAATTTATGTCAACCATATTAATTTGTTTTTTCTCACCATATTATTTTGTAGCAGCGTGGCCGAAGTGACACGGCGTCCGCCTAACGAGCGGAACCTCTCAGTTTAATGATCAACTCAAAAATAGGAAATATCAACAAAATAAATCACGTGCTCTTAGCGACAACGAGCCAAATCTTGATAATGTATTTTGTTTTTGTAAAAAATATACTTTCCTTAAGACCAAATAAACACACAGAAAATGGGAATGAAATACAACCGCTCCTTTCTTTCACTTTCTTAAATAAGCGAATTATACTGGAGAGCTGTTTAAATATTTTGGGAAACATTAATCATTTCGATCACCCCGCAGAGGTCGCGCCGTAATAATATTCGTTGTGTTCCGAGATCAATACATTTGTATAATTGGTACCTTTTTTTTGTGTGGAAATCCTTACGTATACCCCTACCGGCTGTTGAGGGTGGTTATATCGGAGTCGGACTCGAACCGACTACACCCGTAAGCCTCTTGATGTATGAAGTCGTCACCGATTGGCAAGAATCCTGACAGATACATATTTCTTTAGCATGTATGTGTTTGTTTAGTGAGAATTCATAGTCGCATTGAATGAAGTGATTTTATTTATGCGCGAGTAGTTACTGTGCCAAATGAAAGCAAAGCTCAAACAAAACGGCAGCTATCATTTAAATAACTTCACACTCCATTGGCGGCGCTTAATTTGGCCTCATATATTTATGAGTTCAGTAATCTCCCTATATTAACATTCGTTCCTCGATAGACACAACATTTTAATCCTGCCGTACACATTTTCATCCGCTGTGTATTGACCTAGAATCACTGAATTGGACATAATGAGTTGGCTGCTGAATTAAATTGGAAAATGATGGAATTGAATTATCTTTTATACCTACTACACAATATTATTGCCAGATTTAATCGGATTAAAAATCAAAAACAACTCTTTGTTAGTTTACTCGCAAAATATAAATTTGACAATCAATTCATTATAAGACACTGAAACAGTACTGTAATACAGAATTAGTATATTTTAAATAATAACCCAAAAACGCCGCGAGCTTAAAATATCTTATAAAAAGTATAATTACAATAAGGCATGTTCTTCTTTGTGCGCTGCGAGCGCTCCCGGCATTTGTTGTTAATATTATTTTACTCAAATGAGCGCTAATAACATCAAACGTCTTGGTAATATAAATGAAACACTTGCCTTTTTATCCATATACTCACGCTTGTATAGCCCGAAGGGACCAGCAGCGGTGTATTAACGCCCACATTTTGCCTACTATGATTTAGTCCCATGTATAATTTGAATCCCATGTGGGTGCTAGAACCTCTGCCTATCCCTTCGGGGAATATAGGCGTGAGTTTGTTATGTTATGTTTATAATTTGAACCTAAGATAATTTTGAAGAGATGCAAGAGCATTTCATTGTGTGAGTCCCAAGATGACATAAAAATCCTTCGTTACCCGTGTAAGTACTGCCAGCCTTACTGCCAGTAGTGTCACAGTAACGCCTGGTTAGCAAAGCTTTTACTCGTAAAACGAGGCACGCAATAAAAGCTCTCGGTGACTGTTTCGCATTACCAAATTAGTTCTTATTTTACAAACGACTGTAAACAACGAGATGGACGTAGGTTAATTCCGGTTTTCACTGTTGACTTTCTAGAAAATGTTTTTTTTTTATACAGTGCACGTCAATTTGACTTCACCTCGCCTGATGTTAAGCTAAAGGCAAAGCCTCGGAAATAGGGTCACCATCGTAAACATTTACCATGTTAACAGTGGTGGCACTTAGCTGGACGGCCTCATTAGATGCCTTTTCACGCCCCGCTTAAAGGACCCGGGACTGTAGGAAGAAGGAAACACGTGAGCTGGCAGGGAGTTCCAGGTCTTAGTAGTGCGGCATTGGAATGAGTCACTGAAACGCTTGGTTCTAGCAGGTATACTCTGCACCGTAAATGGATGGTATCTTAGCCCTGTGCCTATGTATAGAAAACACGATTAAAAATCCTTTCCATGTTGTTATCAATCATCTTCGTTACAAATATTACTTACCTACCACATAGTATAAAGCAAAGTCGCTTTGCACGTCTGTCTGTCCCTATGTTTGTTTTTTATCTAGTACACGTCAATTTGACTTCACCTCGCCTGATGTTAAGCTAAAGGTAAAGTCTCGGAGAGAGGGTCACCATCGCAAACATGTACAGTCAACTACAAAAGTAGCTTAACAAATTCAAATTTATTGAACACTGTGGCCCCTAAACCTTACATAAAATTGTGAAAAAAAAACATTGAATATGTGAATTAAGCTTGTCTTCTGGGAATCATAACACGACATTTACTATAGACAGATGCATTCCATTATAAAAAGATTTGTAAAATATGTTAGTGCTAATCAACTTATGGCGTTGACTGTACCATGTTAACAGTGGTGGCACTCAGCTTGACGGCCTCATTAGATGCCTTTTCACGCCCCGCTTAAAGGACCCGGGACTTATATCTTCAAAACTATACGCTTCAAATTTTGATGTGATTTCGTTTAATGGACTAAATAATTTAAGAAGAAGGTTTATATTGTAAACAATATTTCGATGATCTTCCCAACTCTATGCGCCGGGCTATGGATTGAGTAAAGTGATCGACAAGGACAGAACTATTCGGGACAGCATAGGAGTGTGACGTGTGGTCGCTCCATATTATTTTGAATATAATTGTGTTATTGTGGCAGTAGTTTAATTTTCTATCTAACAGTTCAGAAGTGAGATCTAGCTACGCCTACTAAAGTGATGCCTACCTAACGTACTCGTAGAGTTATACATAGGCTTATCGTATCGTGCCTAGTGTGTGTACTTGTTAATTGTGGTAAAAGAGGACACTTGGACACTTACTATAATGTGGCGAGAAAAGACGGGTGTGTGTGTTACCAACCCCTATTGTTGTGCTTTGGACGATTGCATTATACTTTAAGTGAACTATAGGTATATGGTATTGCCGTAAGAAGTGACATTTTTGTATGATCACGTTTAAGAGAAATAAAATTGCAGAAGAGAACATTTTGGGTTAAATGGGATAACCATTGGTTGGAGGTTTCATTTCAACGTATTGAAAGTTGCATTGAAAGTGTTGAAATTAAGAACATTCCTGGATCATAATTATTTACCGCAATCAACTAGGCGAACAAAGAACTAAGTTAAGATATTCTCGTACGGGCGCAGAACGCCTTCCGGTGACGTACCAACAAAAAAAAAATCCATTCAAGTGCTAGCGTCGTCGGCTCCGCTGTACGCAGTCCCTTATCGCCGAGGCCCTTCACTATCAACGAACTCGGTCAGATTGTTACTATGTGATCGTTTTACTTTTTATGGCCAGTTCAGCGAAGTGTCTATAAATAGATTTAAAGAAAGCTAACATCAGGCGAGGTGAAGTGAAATCGACGTGCCTTATATAAAAAGAAAGTAGTTTTATAAATCGATTGTATTTGTATATATTTTGGACACGATAACCCTTTTGTGTGTACCCATTTCGTACTTTACTGGCTTATAAGATGGGACGACACAACACAAGGAGAAGATCACATAGTTATTCTTCCTCGAGCTCGAATGAGAAGAAAAGCCGTTCTATCAGTAAGAAATATAAAACCTAGTGAAAGGCGGACAGAACCTCCGGAGATCCTGGTAATGGAAATGATGGAGAAAATGATCATAGAAGAAAGGGCTGAACCTATTAAATATTATAATATGAGCGAACACAAAAAGCCCAGACGTGAAAAACACGTAATTAATGAGGAGATAAAATGTGAGTAAAAGTAAACAAGGGATGTCTTGTGAAGTTATTATTAAATAATCAACCGGACCAGTCCAGTTGAGAAGTTTCGACTGATTTGTTCAAGGTCCAGTATTATATAAAATAGTGGAAACAATATAACGAACAACTCGGAAAAGGCTTACTTATATCACTGGTCAACGAGTAACGAGTATGTGGACGAAATGGTATGAAGTTATGTTACTGTAATATAGAGATGACTAATAAATTGATTGACAATGGCTCTTTTTTATCATGACATAAGAAAGTGGTTAATCAAGGCAAAATCAAAATCGTGCTGTGTTTGTTAGATGAAGATTTGGAACGAGATGATCTATCCTCTATCAAATCTCGATGTAACTGGGTAAAGATCATAAGATTATTATATTAATGGTTGCTTTGCCACACCATAAGAAAGTGGTTACTCAAGACACAATCAAAATCGTGATGTGTTTGTTAGATGAAGATTTGGAACGAGATGATCTATCCTCTATCAAATCTCGATGTAACTGGGTAAAGATCATAAGATTATTATATTAATGGTTGCTTTGCCGCACCATAACAAAGTGGTTACTCAAGACACAATCAAATCGTGATGTGTTTGTTAAATGTAGATTTGTAACGAGATGATACATTTATTTATATCCTCTATCAAATCTAGACGGAACTGGTGAAAGACTATAAGATTGTCAATAGTTTGCTTACGTGTCGTGCCATAAGTGGTCGAGACAGAGAATAAGTCTATGCTCGAGACAAAAACAGATTAAGTGTAGATATCAGATGAATATTTGGAATATCCTCTATGAAATCACGAGCCTTTGACGGCGATACTTTGAGGCTGGATCGAGGTTGTATAAGTCACTGCCTTCGGGGTGTCAACGTGACATTGCCTAGGGGGCTATATCAAGTCACTGCCTTCGGGGCGTCAACGTGACATTGCCTAAGGAGCCGTATGAAGTCACTGCCTTCGGGGCGTCAACGTGACATTGCCTACGGGGCCGTATCAAGTCACTGCCTTCGGGGCGTCAACGTGACAGTGCCTACGGGACTACTATTATACTCTGTTTTAAAGCCTTTTATAGAACACTGAATGTGAAATTTATAAATATTATTCTTTATTCTTTAATTATTGTTTAAAATATTATGAATCCATACTAATATTATAAATGCGAAAGTAACTCTGTCTGTCTGTATGTTACGCTTTCACGTCTAAACCACTGAACCGATTTCGATGAAATTTGGTATAGGGGTAGATTAGACCATGAGAAAGGACATAGGCTATGTTTGGTCGCGATAACCGACATCCACGCGGGCGGAGCCGCGGGCAAAAGCTAGTTATAAATAAATAGGAACGTATTTCAAAGTAATGAATATCAAATCGATTTCGAAAGGAACAATTTTTTGTCCATTCCGGTCCAAGCGGGATTTAAACCCGCGTTCGATTGATTTGAATAATTAAATGCTCGAAAAACATTGGAAAAAATGAAATGCTCAAGTGAGACTCGAACTAATGACCTTTCCCTTACAGGGGGACTGCTCTTCCAACTGAGCTATTGAGCCACACTTGAATCATTCCAAATTTTCCTTCTCTTTAAATCCGTCTATTTTTTCGAACTTAAAAGTTAGCATAATAAATGCTATAAAAAATTCATTCAAATAATTAAATGCTTTTTTATAGGACAATAAGGTCTGTCTGAAGTTTAATATGAGCTTATACAACATACCTTTTAGGCTTTCTTTTATCACATAATCGAGTTTCAAACGTATACTGAATAACACGTGGTGTAATAAGGCCTTTAAAGGATGTTAAACTGTCCTGAAACCCGTGTTGAATTTAATTAGAAGGAAATTAGTGTAAATTATATATAATCGACTCAGAGGTCTTCAAAGCTGTCTAAAGTCAGAGTTCGCCACTTTTGCGTTGTAAATGCAAATGTTACTCACTAATTCTTCTTTATTATTCTTTTGTTCAGCGACAGAACACTCCATAAAGGGGCAAAACGTTAATTTATGTCAACCATATTAATTTGTTTTTTCTCACCATATTATTTTGTAGCAGCGTGGCCGAAGTGACACGGCGTCCGCCTAACGAGCGGAACCTCTCAGTTTAATGATCAACTCAAAAATAGGAAATATCAACAAAATAAATCACGTGCTCTTAGCGACAACGAGCCAAATCTTGATAATGTATTTTGTTTTTGTAAAAAATATACTTTCCTTAAGACCAAATAAACACACAGAAAATGGGAATGAAATACAACCGCTCCTTTCTTTCACTTTCTTAAATAAGCGAATTATACTGGAGAGCTGTTTAAATATTTTGGGAAACATTAATCATTTCGATCACCCCGCAGAGGTCGCGCCGTAATAATATTCGTTGTGTTCCGAGATCAATACATTTGTATAATTGGTACCTTTTTTTTGTGTGGAAATCCTTACGTATACCCCTACCGGCTGTTGAGGGTGGTTATATCGGAGTCGGACTCGAACCGACTACACCCGTAAGCCTCTTGATGTATGAAGTCGTCACCGATTGGCAAGAATCCTGACAGATACATATTTCTTTAGCATGTATGTGTTTGTTTAGTGAGAATTCATAGTCGCATTGAATGAAGTGATTTTATTTATGCGCGAGTAGTTACTGTGCCAAATGAAAGCAAAGCTCAAACAAAACGGCAGCTATCATTTAAATAACTTCACACTCCATTGGCGGCGCTTAATTTGGCCTCATATATTTATGAGTTCAGTAATCTCCCTATATTAACATTCGTTCCTCGATAGACACAACATTTTAATCCTGCCGTACACATTTTCATCCGCTGTGTATTGACCTAGAATCACTGAATTGGACATAATGAGTTGGCTGCTGAATTAAATTGGAAAATGATGGAATTGAATTATCTTTTATACCTACTATGGCAGACAGGAACGTGATATCTATAAGGAAGTTAGAATGCACAAATAATAATGATGTAAGCTAAGAAATCACGTCCTCTGCCATAACACAAAATATGCAAGTCAGCGAGAAGATACTACGTGACCACAAGCATCGCTCCCACTCCACCAATAGTAATAAATCATAGTATATAAGCACATGTAAATAATAAATAAATCAGTCAGTCCTAACGAGTAAAACATCTTTTACTTACTCCGCAACATTGGTGACCCCGACGTGATCTCCTAGTGCTGATATAATTGCAGGCCAACTGCAGCCCTGAAAAGGTTTTTAGCAGCAAATCTAGGGAACAATCGAGGCAGCCGACGGATCCTAGGAACGACGGGCCTGGTATCTTGCCTGCCGGTCTCAACTGATCACTGTGGAGCTATATTTGGGAAAATTCACCCAATAGCCCACCAGCCTACCGACCTCCACCACCAGCGAACAAGCACATTTCAGTTGGCTTCCCACAAGCGGGTCTAACCAGCTGAAATTTCAAGAGGCTAAACGCAATCATGGCACCGATAATTCCAGCCGGAACACCGTTAAAAAAACTCCGGCACATCAGCTGAGTCAACCAGCGACAGCCAGGTGGTGGCTGCAATTAGCATTGCGGGGAAAATGCCACAGTCTGGACCGACTCACCGCGACACACTGCGCGACAAAAGCAATCACCGTCCCGACAATCATCGCCTCACTAAAACTCTCCAAAGATCGACATCCGATTGAGAGACTGGTTACAAAAAAGGCAAATCAAACACTTTATACTTCAAGAAGAAGAATAAGAAAAATAGAAGAATATATGCTAACAAAAATACGGATCGTAGCCATTGATGCACGCATTTGTCAAGAAGCCATCAGTGGACGAGTCCCCTTGAAGAAGGAAAATAATTTAAATAATCTCACGTTATCGAAGCTATAGAAATAAAAACAAAACAGACGATGACGCAACGCAACAACCTACATAATGGCAAGTTAGCAAAAATGCAGACGGAACTATGTGCAACTTAGCGCAATCCCAGAAAATGCCGACGCAGCACACGCCGTCATAGCAATCGTCAACAAGGTTAAAGTCAAGAGCAAGTTACAATCGATATAGTTGGTCGGAAACTTATTGAGGGGTAGCAGAGCTGACAACGCCTGCAACCTGACCACATCGACTCAAAACTCGACTCGCAAAAATCTCACCTCTACTCACTGAGGACTCACCCTGACGCACTGAACTTCAACGAAGCACCGCATGCGGCCCGTATCTTACGGACCAGCGGTTAGTCCCGAAATTACAATTACGGTGACTACTGAAGAAAAGCTCCGCAACTAGCGGCATCCAGTTCCGGCGAAATGGAACTGCACAAGACTGGCACTGGCGCGCTCCAAAGAGAGTTAAGACTGCTGAATCTTCGAAAACCCATCGAAATCAAAGTGACCAGCCAGCACATACGGCCACAACAGGGATACCACTAACTGCAGCGACCGCGCAGCCTGGATCCTACGGCCACAGCAGCGTGTCGGCACAGATAGCAACTGCACACACGGTTAACGAAAGAAGAGGACATCTCTCCCGTCAAGAAGCAGTTAGCAAAAAAGCCATACGCAGCAATATTTACAGTCGATATTATAAGAAGTACGCACATTCAACATAGACTTTATTAAAGGGGGGAGTTCTATGGCAGACAGGAACGTGATATCTATAAGGAAGTTAGAATGCACAAATAATAATGATGTAAGCTAAGAAATCACGTCCTCTGCCATAAC
Source organism: Eilema sororculum (assembly GCA_914829495.1). Lineage (NCBI taxonomy): Eukaryota > Metazoa > Arthropoda > Insecta > Lepidoptera > Erebidae > Eilema > Eilema sororculum. Next base: position 25,120,028 of record OU618544.1, on the reverse strand, counting down.
ACAAAATATGCAAGTCAGCGAGAAGATACTACGTGACCACAAGCATCGCTCCCACTCCACCAATAGTAATAAATCATAGTATATAAGCACATGTAAATAATAAATAAATCAGTCAGTCCTAACGAGTAAAACATCTTTTACTTACTCCGCAACACCTACTACACAATATTATTGCCAGATTTAATCGGATTAAAAATCAAAAACAACTCTTTGTTAGTTTACTCGCAAAATATAAATTTGACAATCAATTCATTATAAGACACTGAAACAGTACTGTAATACAGAATTAGTATATTTTAAATAATAACCCAAAAACGCCGCGAGCTTAAAATATCTTATAAAAAGTATAATTACAATAAGGCATGTTCTTCTTTGTGCGCTGCGAGCGCTCCCGGCATTTGTTGTTAATATTATTTTACTCAAATGAGCGCTAATAACATCAAACGTCTTGGTAATATAAATGAAACACTTGCCTTTTTATCCATATACTCACGCTTGTATAGCCCGAAGGGACCAGCAGCGGTGTATTAACGCCCACATTTTGCCTACTATGATTTAGTCCCATGTATAATTTGAATCCCATGTGGGTGCTAGAACCTCTGCCTATCCCTTCGGGGAATATAGGCGTGAGTTTGTTATGTTATGTTTATAATTTGAACCTAAGATAATTTTGAAGAGATGCAAGAGCATTTCATTGTGTGAGTCCCAAGATGACATAAAAATCCTTCGTTACCCGTGTAAGTACTGCCAGCCTTACTGCCAGTAGTGTCACAGTAACGCCTGGTTAGCAAAGCTTTTACTCGTAAAACGAGGCACGCAATAAAAGCTCTCGGTGACTGTTTCGCATTACCAAATTAGTTCTTATTTTACAAACGACTGTAAACAACGAGATGGACGTAGGTTAATTCCGGTTTTCACTGTTGACTTTCTAGAAAATGTTTTTTTTTTATACAGTGCACGTCAATTTGACTTCACCTCGCCTGATGTTAAGCTAAAGGCAAAGCCTCGGAAATAGGGTCACCATCGTAAACATTTACCATGTTAACAGTGGTGGCACTTAGCTGGACGGCCTCATTAGATGCCTTTTCACGCCCCGCTTAAAGGACCCGGGACTGTAGGAAGAAGGAAACACGTGAGCTGGCAGGGAGTTCCAGGTCTTAGTAGTGCGGCATTGGAATGAGTCACTGAAACGCTTGGTTCTAGCAGGTATACTCTGCACCGTAAATGGATGGTATCTTAGCCCTGTGCCTATGTATAGAAAACACGATTAAAAATCCTTTCCATGTTGTTATCAATCATCTTCGTTACAAATATTACTTACCTACCACATAGTATAAAGCAAAGTCGCTTTGCACGTCTGTCTGTCCCTATGTTTGTTTTTTATCTAGTACACGTCAATTTGACTTCACCTCGCCTGATGTTAAGCTAAAGGTAAAGTCTCGGAGAGAGGGTCACCATCGCAAACATGTACAGTCAACTACAAAAGTAGCTTAACAAATTCAAATTTATTGAACACTGTGGCCCCTAAACCTTACATAAAATTGTGAAAAAAAAACATTGAATATGTGAATTAAGCTTGTCTTCTGGGAATCATAACACGACATTTACTATAGACAGATGCATTCCATTATAAAAAGATTTGTAAAATATGTTAGTGCTAATCAACTTATGGCGTTGACTGTACCATGTTAACAGTGGTGGCACTCAGCTTGACGGCCTCATTAGATGCCTTTTCACGCCCCGCTTAAAGGACCCGGGACTTATATCTTCAAAACTATACGCTTCAAATTTTGATGTGATTTCGTTTAATGGACTAAATAATTTAAGAAGAAGGTTTATATTGTAAACAATATTTCGATGATCTTCCCAACTCTATGCGCCGGGCTATGGATTGAGTAAAGTGATCGACAAGGACAGAACTATTCGGGACAGCATAGGAGTGTGACGTGTGGTCGCTCCATATTATTTTGAATATAATTGTGTTATTGTGGCAGTAGTTTAATTTTCTATCTAACAGTTCAGAAGTGAGATCTAGCTACGCCTACTAAAGTGATGCCTACCTAACGTACTCGTAGAGTTATACATAGGCTTATCGTATCGTGCCTAGTGTGTGTACTTGTTAATTGTGGTAAAAGAGGACACTTGGACACTTACTATAATGTGGCGAGAAAAGACGGGTGTGTGTGTTACCAACCCCTATTGTTGTGCTTTGGACGATTGCATTATACTTTAAGTGAACTATAGGTATATGGTATTGCCGTAAGAAGTGACATTTTTGTATGATCACGTTTAAGAGAAATAAAATTGCAGAAGAGAACATTTTGGGTTAAATGGGATAACCATTGGTTGGAGGTTTCATTTCAACGTATTGAAAGTTGCATTGAAAGTGTTGAAATTAAGAACATTCCTGGATCATAATTATTTACCGCAATCAACTAGGCGAACAAAGAACTAAGTTAAGATATTCTCGTACGGGCGCAGAACGCCTTCCGGTGACGTACCAACAAAAAAAAAATCCATTCAAGTGCTAGCGTCGTCGGCTCCGCTGTACGCAGTCCCTTATCGCCGAGGCCCTTCACTATCAACGAACTCGGTCAGATTGTTACTATGTGATCGTTTTACTTTTTATGGCCAGTTCAGCGAAGTGTCTATAAATAGATTTAAAGAAAGCTAACATCAGGCGAGGTGAAGTGAAATCGACGTGCCTTATATAAAAAGAAAGTAGTTTTATAAATCGATTGTATTTGTATATATTTTGGACACGATAACCCTTTTGTGTGTACCCATTTCGTACTTTACTGGCTTATAAGATGGGACGACACAACACAAGGAGAAGATCACATAGTTATTCTTCCTCGAGCTCGAATGAGAAGAAAAGCCGTTCTATCAGTAAGAAATATAAAACCTAGTGAAAGGCGGACAGAACCTCCGGAGATCCTGGTAATGGAAATGATGGAGAAAATGATCATAGAAGAAAGGGCTGAACCTATTAAATATTATAATATGAGCGAACACAAAAAGCCCAGACGTGAAAAACACGTAATTAATGAGGAGATAAAATGTGAGTAAAAGTAAACAAGGGATGTCTTGTGAAGTTATTATTAAATAATCAACCGGACCAGTCCAGTTGAGAAGTTTCGACTGATTTGTTCAAGGTCCAGTATTATATAAAATAGTGGAAACAATATAACGAACAACTCGGAAAAGGCTTACTTATATCACTGGTCAACGAGTAACGAGTATGTGGACGAAATGGTATGAAGTTATGTTACTGTAATATAGAGATGACTAATAAATTGATTGACAATGGCTCTTTTTTATCATGACATAAGAAAGTGGTTAATCAAGGCAAAATCAAAATCGTGCTGTGTTTGTTAGATGAAGATTTGGAACGAGATGATCTATCCTCTATCAAATCTCGATGTAACTGGGTAAAGATCATAAGATTATTATATTAATGGTTGCTTTGCCACACCATAAGAAAGTGGTTACTCAAGACACAATCAAAATCGTGATGTGTTTGTTAGATGAAGATTTGGAACGAGATGATCTATCCTCTATCAAATCTCGATGTAACTGGGTAAAGATCATAAGATTATTATATTAATGGTTGCTTTGCCGCACCATAACAAAGTGGTTACTCAAGACACAATCAAATCGTGATGTGTTTGTTAAATGTAGATTTGTAACGAGATGATACATTTATTTATATCCTCTATCAAATCTAGACGGAACTGGTGAAAGACTATAAGATTGTCAATAGTTTGCTTACGTGTCGTGCCATAAGTGGTCGAGACAGAGAATAAGTCTATGCTCGAGACAAAAACAGATTAAGTGTAGATATCAGATGAATATTTGGAATATCCTCTATGAAATCACGAGCCTTTGACGGCGATACTTTGAGGCTGGATCGAGGTTGTATAAGTCACTGCCTTCGGGGTGTCAACGTGACATTGCCTACGGGGCCGTATCAAGTCACTGCCTTCGGGGCGTCAACGTGACATTGCCTAAGGGGCCGTATCAAGTCACTGCCTTCGGGGCGTCAACGTGACAGTGCATAAGGGGCTATACCAAGTCACTGCCTTCGGGGCGTCAACGTGACATTGCCTAAGGGGCCGTATAAGTCACTGCCTTCGGGGCGTCAACGTGACATTGCCTAAGGGGCCGTATTAAGTCACTGCCTTCGGGGCGTCAACGTGACAGTGCATAAGGGGCTATACCAAGTCACTGCCTTCGGGGCGTCAGCGTGACATTGCCTAAGGGGCCGTATCAAGTCACTGCCTTCGGGGCGTTAACGTGATATGGCGTTGCCTCGCTTCAGGTTCATTTTCAGGTGGTTACTGCCTTCGTGGCGGTAACGTGACGTCTAATAAGAGGCCGCATCATGTCACTGCCTTCGGAGCGTTAACGTGACATGGCGTTGCCTCGCTTCAGGTTCATTTTCAGGTGGTTACTGCCTTCGTGGCGTCAACGTGACGTTTGATAAGAGGCCCCATCATGTCACTGCCTTCGGGGCGTTAACGTGATATGGCGTTGCCTCGCTTCAGGTTCATTTTCAGGTGCCTCATGGGCTTATAACGAGATCGTCTATGGCGCAGTCTTTGAAAACTTGGTGATTTTACGAGCTTGGATGTCAACCGCATACTCCTACGAGGACGCAGGAGAGTCAGGAAGGCCGAACTGTAAACAATATTTCGATGATCTTCCCAACTCTATGCGCCGGGCTATGGATTGAGTAAAGTGATCGACAAGGACAGAACTATTCGGGACAGCATAGGAGTGTGACGTGTGGTCGCTCCATATTATTTTGAATATAATTATGTTATTGTGGCAGTAGTTTAATTTTCTATCTAACAATATGTATAATACTATACTTAATATAACAGAGAGTGCAGCGGAAACGGGATGAGACGCCACGCGGGCGGAAAATATTAGCGGTACGAAGTTCACCGGGTCAGCTAGCGATATATATTTTCTATTCTATGTAATGCTCGTATTCTTGTCAATACAATTTGTGCTCAGATAAATCGAGATTCAGTTTAAGAATACGGGCTTAAAGGCTAAAGTTCAAAATACTCAAACATGAGAGTAAAGTAAATGTAGGTATCTAACGGCTTTTCTTCCGAGTCGTCACTCGACGGGCGCGTCGCGTCACAAAGTCAAAGCTCAGCCTAATTTGCGTCACTTTGTAACACTTTTTGTGACGGCCCTGCTTATGACGTCAATAGAAGATACGCTTTTTATTATGTGATACATTACAGCACACACTTTTTGCTATTTATTGAAGGTTTCTTGTTTAAGGCTGTCATGTGCGGCGTTTAGTGCTAAGGGATGAACGTCGACGTGCCAGTTACAGCGGCGTGATGTGTCATTTTTAACCGACTTCAAAAAAAGAGGAGGTTCTCAATTCATCTGTATTCATAATATTTTTTTTATGTATGTTCACCGCTATTTCCGCCAATTATAATTATAAATGGATATGTTTCACGTTTATACACTCTACGCGACATGTTAAAGTATATTTACACTTAAAATATATCATATACCTACAACTCGTTGCTAGTAAATGCAAAACTTGAAAACGGCTCGATCGATTTGGATAATAAGTATTATTTTGGAAGCGACTGCCGCCTGGCCTCTCAACGCCTCCACCATCAGACCGCTTGGTAATCCACCAGTACCTGCACTAGCTTGCAGTTGAGGTTGGTTAGTTATGAAGGTCTTGGGTTCATAGGTACATACATACACGATACTTCCAAACCCCTTAAGTTCACTAGGCGTAAATTTTTAAGCGTTAATTTAGTGGGTGTGTCACCAAAAGATGAGACGATTCCCAACTGTATTAACAGTCTCCCCGTGACCATGGCTGCTGAACAGCAGCAGTCAGGTCGGGATCACGTAATTAATAAACATTATCACGCAGGAATTCGTTAAAATTAATTTTATTTCAGTGTGTAGGTAATATTTTGAGTGAACTTTTGGTAATGTCATAAATTAATAATTAGGAGAATGTGTGTCTGACCCATTAACTGAGTTATAACACCTCGGGGAGAACTGCTGGAGGCCTAGCTTGGAAACTGAACTAAAGACCTCATGTATGCTAAACTTGGAGTTGTAATCACTAAGCAGACAATCGCTGGTTCACTTTGAACTAACTTCGTGTAGGTGTTTGCGTACTGTGGAACTAACTAGAAGGTTCTACAATGAAATTAGTGTCTACGGAATAATAATAGTTTGTAAGTTGTTTTCAGTACATACATACGCTCACGCACGCCTATTTACCTCCGTGGTAGGCAGAGACACAGCCCGCCATTTGACTCTATCCTACATACTACATGGGTTTCCTCCACTGTCAATAAATCCTTACAGGCCTGTAAGAGATCGCTCTCAGCGACAATGCCGCCATTTGTACATAATGTCATGCACTATCCATTCATTTACTGTAACTGTAAATCCTTGCAAACAAACCCGTAGATTGTTTTTAGTGTTCCTGCATTTATTGAGTATCTTTATTTCACACTAACTTCCAAAGTCTGAATAGATTTTCACGTAGATATGTGGATCGTTAGAATTCTACATCATTACCAGCGACACCGGCCAGAATTATTTTAAAAATTAATGTTATGACCATAGGTCGGAATTATTCGAAATGTTGATATAAATGTTTTATCGAGTTTTCTGATGGATAAACTCGTGTGACAAACAATATTACAAACTTTTCCGTTGCAATTTGTTTATTTATTGTATTTATTATCTTGGTAGCCGAAGATTATAAAAGAGTAGGATTATACGATAAGAAATAAGAATTAGGTGTCAAGCCATTTTGGACCTCTTTTATTAAAGTGTTTTAAATGTATTTGCGATGCAACCACGGTCTTTTTATGTTCTTTAATTTATTAATTTCGAAATTAGAGGCGCATCCACATTGCATGAAATCGGTGTAAGTATCTCTACCTAATTCCGACCTATGGTTATGACACACAAGAACCCGTGCCTCCTGGACACAACAACCTGGTGGACAAATTATTGGTATTCGCACTTTTGCCAACGTTTCAGTTCCTTTAAAATTGCCAAGGTCATGAAGAGAGTATGTTTATTTAGTTCTGTGGAGAGGAGTTTCAAAATAATGTTTAAAATGCCACATGTTGTGTGTAGAATATGGTTTGTTTTAGTTGAGCGTAAAGCACCACTACCGACAAAAACAGAGGCCTCTCAGTGAGGTAAATGTCAGTTATCACATTAATTGTACAGAACCGACATCAAAGACGACGGAACCCATCAACATTACACCGACGTGTTTAAAATTACCTACTTTTTATATTTGAGCGCGCACCCGCCCGTGCTATGTTAGGCGATGTACAGTGTACACACGAGTATTTAAACAAATTTGTACACGTAACGTTTAAATGAGTTACTCGACCTTTTAGCGGATTTGTCCATTGATGTTGTGTGTGTGTACATTGCGTGCGAAGGGAACTCTTTTCAATTAACTGCGATCCTGTATAATACTCGTATATTAAAGCAATTTTGGCGTGTTAAAAGACTATTGATTATAAAGCTCGTAGCTTGATTAAATAAGGCCGAAAGCATTCGGTAATTACAAAATTAATAACGTAAAATATAGACTTTGTTAATTGAATGCTAACAACGCAGAGTGCGATGAAGTACTTGCTCGCTGAGGGCAGCGAGGGAGAGTTATGGTCTACAGAGTCTGTGATAAGCCTGATAGATAATAATATGTTACACACGGCTTACTACATATGAGAGCAAATAGTTACCGTGGCCTATAAAAGGTGGACGTGAAACTCAAGTAATATTTGACTCTCACACAATGTCTGTCTAGTGTTTCTTCCAAAAATGTCTCGATGCTTGTAATGAATACCGCACTCCTCAATAGATATAACTGACTATTAGCTGCCTCTGATACACCAGCGTCACTAGTTCTGATACAGTGCCTACATGACATACTGGCTTACGTTTACATAATGGCATAGTACATAACTACACTTCGCGAGAAGTAAAGTCTTGTTCAGTTACTAATTCTGACACTTTGTTAATTTTACCTGAAAGCAGAAATTTTTACCAATTTTGTAATGGAAATGATTTTTCTACACAATTACAATGGAGGCAATAAGAAAATATTTTAATGTATTGTATTGATAAATATAATAGGCTCGAGCGTTCAAGCGTTAATTTCCGAGAAACGGTTTTGAGATTATAAAGAACAACAAAAGGACGGAGTGGCTTCGGTGCCATTGAAGGAGTACCTAGCTATAACAATATTCAACTTAAATCCTTCTAGCCACTATTATATATTATTATAAAGGTCATTAAAATAGTACCCGCTTGACTTAGGGCTTGAAATTTTCTAACGAGAATGTGTCAGAATGAAGATCTGTCACCATCCAGGACGGAACTTGATAGTTCCTTTTTAGGGACTCACTGCCAACTGGGCTACTTGAACCTGTCTTGGATAGCTAAGATCTGAAATTCTCTTCTATGTAATAGGTATTACATATATTCCTGGCAGGCTAGAAGACATACATATATATACTCACGCTAGTAAATCCCCGAGGGCTAGGTAGAGGTGTATTAGCACCCACATTTAAAGGGGGCGAGCCTATTGCCGTCAAGCGGACACATAGTCATGGACTGTACGTTTACTGCCGGATGGAGAACAGCGTCTACTGCGACACGTATGGGAAGAAATAGGGTGATCCTATTTTAAATTCTTCACTTATGAACTTCTGTAAATGATAATACGTGATATCAATAAAATATTGATAAAATATTCGGACTTGACTGAACTATACCAACTAAACCCACACACTCCAATATTTGGACAAAATATTGTGCCAAGAGTAGTAAAAAATAAACTAGCACACCGTTCGTTAAAGTGCAAGCCTTTTTATTTTATTCAGCGTTTTGTGAACCTCTCCGGGACAAAGGGCTGACCGCGTCCCTGTCGGTGACAAACGAGCGTTGTCAGCTTGAGCGAGCCGAGCGCCGCCGATGTAATTGAGTTTGAGAACAACTCCGCTTCGCCTGACCGGCTCCTTGCACTGCTTTCGCGCTCATTAGCAGACCTCCACGGCTGAGAAATATAATTACATTGTGAGAAAGGAAACACGACGTCCACAACTATTCAGAAGAGACAAAGCTAGGTTTCGTTACCAGCAAATACTGTTATTGTTGAAAGGGATTTTGTATTTAGACATGGCTCCTTTAAGATGTGTATTTTATTACTTCCATAGTAACAGGGTTCTTAAATAATAATGTTCCTTTTCAGTTGCCTAATGCTTAATCGAGTTCAAATTTCAAAACCGCTCTGTCAGGTTATCATTCAAAACGATTCTTTGAAGGTAAACTAATAACTACAAGTTCTCTCATAAGCAATATAACAACTGTCAACTCCAAATGAAATATTTGTCCGCAATTCAATAGTGTATATTTCAGAGAGTGACACACCATCACACCACACACAATGACGCGAGTAACGGCCCACACTTGGGATATTCTACATCAAACCCACAACGCGGGAATATGTACATATTGTCAGCTATTGTGAGTATTTGCGACACTTTACAATGAGGGTATGTAGGTACTTGCTGTCCGCACCAAGAGCACTACAAATATGAAATACACAATACACTCGATATTGTGTTGTATTTGCTTTCAATTTACTTTACTATGTACAATTATTGGGCACGGTCGGTTGGCAGAAAATAGATTTAAATTCACTAATTGACTTAGATCTAATCCTATTCACAAAACATTTTCACAGCTCTGCCACAGAAGCTCTCACATAACAGTTTACTGAACTATGATATGGTAGCTTATTTCCACAATATCGCATTATAACCTTCCTAAATAATAGTTCCTTCTCTTTATGAAAATTATATAAAAATCCGGAAGTAAAGTAATTTTAGGGAATTATTAATTTTATGTAGCGATTTTAATGTAGTTAAGTAAAAATACCACAGGCTTTTCAACTTACGTGTTTATTGCTATTATAATGTAAGTCATTCATTATGCTTAAATAACAATAAAAACCAGTCTACTAACAAGCGGACAAATTTAATTATACTGTGAGACTTGTAAAAGTCTACAAGTCACATGAATAGTGTACAGACTATATAACTTGCGACGTGTGTCGTGAGCGCGTCTGTGTAGACAGCAACACTCTGGCAACTCCAATATGGAGAGTGCAATTGAGTTTGCACTGCATGCAATCAGTTGCGAGTCTCAACAGCTGTGTACTCGTACGATGGATCGCTCGGTCACTCCTGTGAGTGGAGTGTACATCTTGGCACATCGCAAGCAGCAAGCAACGTCACCTGATGTCTTATCTTACTAGGTATACTACTTTACTGTTAATATTATAGCTGTGAAAGTTTGTGATGAAACTGTTTGAATGTTGCTCATTACTCTCTAAAGGCTGATTTTGCTACTAGTTTTCATCCCAGGAATTGCTTTAAGAGAAAAGAATTTTACGTAGATGGAGCTGCGGTCAGTCATTGAGTTAGGTATTAAATAAATGGGCAAAATACAGAATTTCGTTACTGCATGTGTGTCACAGAATTATTATTCTAATAGGTACATATTGTTGAGAGCTCCATTACGACATTGGAAAGTTTTTATACCCAGAAATACTTATTTTTAGCCGTACATTGAAGGTTGTCAGCGGTCTTGTTCCTAAAATAATTTATAAATTGATAGTGACGTCATCACGTTTAGCTTTAATGCTCTATTTCATTAAAATGGACTTTAATTTGGTCTTAGTGAGTTATTAAAGGGCCTGTATATACGAGTGTTATGTTATTTTAGTAAACCAATAGAAACGTTTAAACGGCAGAGGGCGTAATAGAACGTCCCACTCACATTGCTAGTGTTCCTGCTGCATTCTCTAGAGAACGATAGGTAAACAACACTCCTCTTCTTCCTAATCAATTTGTCAATTTGACTTCAACTCGCCTGATGGTATGTTAAAGGTAAAGTCTCGGCAAGAGGATCATCATAAAATTCAAAATTCAAAATTCAAAAATATTTTATTTTGCATAGACCATTAAATCGGCACTTACAAAACGTCAACATAAAGTAAATATTAAATACTAACTAATACTAGTAAATGGACCACCACCGGTTCGAAACGCGGCCCAGACCTGAGAAGACTCCGGCAAGAAACACAGCGGGCTTTTTTTTTTGGTCTATTTACAAAACATTTACTTAGCCTAAAACTTATGGTCTAGATACAATGTTTTGCTTGAGTGGCATAGCAGAGCGAACAGCTCATTTCCAAGCTTGTTTATCATTTAAATATTCTTGGATTTTATAATAGCCTTTCTGGCACAGTTCGCTCTTTACTGTATTTTTAAATTTATTAACAGGTAAATCTCTGATTTCATTAGGAAGCTTGTTAAAAAAGCGAATACAGTTGCCCTGGAAAGAATTACTTATTTTATGGAGTCTGCTATGACAAACTACAAGATTGCTTTTATTTCTAGTATTTATATTGTGCCTGTCACAAAGTCTAGGAAATTTTGCGATATTTTTCCTGACATAGGTACATTAAGTTTTCGAAAATGTATTGTGACACTAGGGTTAGAATATTTATCTCTTTAAACTTATCTCGGAGGGAGACTCTTGGGCCCAAATTATAAATAGCTCGCACAGCCCGCTTTTGCAAGACAAATATTGTGTTTAAATCTGCGGAATTACCCCAATGGAGAATTCCGTAGCTCATAATAATATATAAAAATAAACTATTCTAGCCGTATCCACATCTGTTAAAGTCCTAGTCTTTTTTACAGCATAGGAAGCTGAGCTTAATCTAGTAGCTATTTTTCTGTATGTGAACCCCACTGAAGTTTAGCGTCAATACTTAAACCTAAGAACACTGTCGATTCCGCAAGGCTCAACAATTGTCCATTGAGTTGTACATTGGTTTCTACCTGTGCAACATTAGGCAGAGTAAATTTAATACATTTAGTTTTGTTCTCATTAAGGCAAAGATTATTTATATTAAACCAATGGACCACTCTTTTGATTGCACCATTCACTTCGTCATAATTATCGTGTTGCCTTTTAATTTTGAAAATTAACGAAGTATCGTCAGCAAATAAAATAATACTATTATTGTCCCTTACATAGTAGGGAAGGTCATTTATGTAAATTAGAAATAAAAATGGTCCAAGTATCGAACCCTGCGGAACGCCCAACGAAACCACAGATCCTGCTGAACATGTACCGTTAACATCGACCCTCTGAATTCTATTGTTCAAATATGAAGTCAGAAGCTCGAGAGCCTTGTTCCTTATTCCGTAATGTTCTAATTTCCTGATTCGATTGCGTTCACCATGACACATTGGTGAACGCAATCGAAGGCCTTGGATAGATCACAGAAGACACCTAGAGCATCATGCTTATCCTCCCAGGCTTCGTAAATACAATTTAACAGTTCTACACCAGCATCAGTAGTCGAACGTCCCTTAGTAAACCCAAACTGTTTATCATGAAACAATTTGTTTTCACCAAAATGGGTCAGCAACTGTCCTAGAATTAGTTTCTCAAATACTTTACTCAAGGTCGGCAACACAGAAACGGGTCGGAAATTCGAAGGATCTGTGGCGCTGCTAGCCTTGAACAAAGGTATGACTTTGCTATATTTCATTAAATCAGGAAATTCACCACTGTTGACACAGTCATTAAACACAGTTGCTAGATGGCGAGCAATGACATCAATTATACTTGCCACAGTTTTGACTGATAATCCCCATAGATCCGCGGTCTTTTTAACATCAATTGTTTTAAACGCTTTAACGATGTCCTTGCTATCAACCGTGAATACGAACGTGTTCTGACACCTGTTTGTTGATTCTACAAGCAATGCCTCAGCGGAAATGGAAGACGACTGAAGAGTTTTGGTTGTAGTGGAAGCTATATTTGCAAAGAAATGTTCAAACTCTGTCGCAACCTCCAAATCCTCCGTGACATGGCGATCTTCTATTTTTAAATGGAAATCTCTTACAGTTGATGAAGATTTCCCACATTCGGAATTTATTATATTCCAAGTAGTCTTTATTTTATTAACAGAATTGGTTATTTTCTTCCTAATGAAGTTTGATTTCGCAAAGGAACAGGCTCGCTTAAATACTTTTGAGTAATTTTTAACATAGTTCTGAAAAGCAGGGTTGAAATTGTATGACTTTTCAGAATACAGCTCATACAATCTCCTCCTGCTCCTATAAATCCCCGATGTTGCCCAGTCACTGAATACAGGGCGGCCGTCAACCGATAATGTTTTTGAGGTAAAAATTCTCCCAAACTCAGTATCGATCAGGTTGGTTAATTCTGGGTAAGATTCTTCTACACAAGTGTACAAGGGCAAATCAGGTATTTTACTCACAATACTTTCCCTGAAAGCGTCTAAACGATACTGGTTAGTCGGTACAAATTTAATTTCTTTTTTAACATTTTTACAATTATTTCTTTCAATGGTTATTAATTGGCCACGGTGATCCGAGTGTACAGCAGCCACAAGACATTTGTTGATTGGATTAATATTCGTGTAAATATTATCAATACCAGTGGCACTATGTGCAGTTATTCGAGTAGCTTCTGAAAACATATTAATAAGATTAAAGGACTTGAACAGATTTAACATTTTTTTTCTCTCTGCTGGCACTATAGTGTTTTCTAAAATATTTACATTGAAATCTCCACAAACTATTATTGCCTTATTGGAGGAACGGCATTTAAAAAGCGCTTCTTCCATCGTTTCTTCAAATCTTGCAAAGGGCGCAGCCGGGGGACTGTATACGCTTAATACAATGAACTGCTCAAACTCAATACTAGCTATCTCAATAACTCGCTCAATAGAGAGGCTTACTAAGTCTTTACGCTCTTTAAATTTTATATTCTTATTAATAATAATTAGGGAGCCTCCACGATCCAAATTTTTTCTACTGAACGAGCTAGCCACCTGGTGATTTTTGAAGTTGAACATGACCTGATGGTCTTTCAACCAATGTTCAGTTACACAGAAAATATCAATATTATTCAGGGTCATGTGCAACTCCAATTCCAAATCTTTACCATTTATAAATCCTTCCACATTTTGATGCACCAGGTTTAATCTACTAGTTTTAGAATTTAAATTACATATAGGAGACTGAACTGTCTCAAAAGCCGTATGGCTATGGCCGCTAAATTCGGACATAGTGTGAGAAACTTTGCTAGATTTATTATCTGTTGTCGAATATTTAACTTTTTTTTCGGATAATATTATCCACTGTGTCAGTAATGTCAGTATTGTTCAACTCAATAAGAGTTGAGTTGTTAATAGACAGTTTGGCTATTGTATTATTTAAAAAGTTTCCTTATAGGAGCGCAACCTGTCGTTGCAAATATTTTGATAGCATAATAAACATGCACCATATTAACAACAGTGGCACTCATCTAGACGGCCTCATCAGATGCTTTTTGATGCCCTGTCTAAAGGACCCGGCACATAATTGCATTATTTTCTTCTTTCACTGGTAACAGATAGAGTCTCGAAATCTTTTGTCATCGATTTGCCCCATGACCACTAAAGTTTACTAGATTATTGCCTTCTTTCTATCTCATACTTAGAATTTACTCCCCATATATATATAGGTAAGAATGTGCATGTGCGCGTGTATTTGTGAGTGAATTTGACTAGAGGAATGGTCAACAAGCAAATGGATACCAAGGGAACAAGTGATGTTTGCGCATAAGTAGCCATTAGTATACCACACTACCGACGTGTGAGGTTCGCGCCAGAACCAATACAGTCCCTGAGGCGAATAATACATTTATAAACTGAATATAACATGAGGCATAGAGCGTCTCAATGGCCACCATTTGTATGGAAATGTTTCAGATAATATGACAACTACTAACTACACTGTTGTCTCTTGCTCGGTTCCATTAAACATTACGCCAGCAAACTATGGATACAATATACATGAATGATCATCAACAACTATTGGTTTATAGAACAATAGGAACCTGTTATTACTACTTTGGAATGTGGAATTTTAGTTTGAGAAGTGAATAAATCAATCAATCAATTGGCCAATTGCAGTCCACTACTGGACATGTTGAGAAACAATGCGAACACTTAATTATATCGTCGTAAACATCAGATAATCATACATGAAGTTTCTGATTTACTTAGTACAAGTACCTATTTACACAGTTATTTTAAAACATAAGGCTTGTTAGGTACATGAAAGGAAAATACGGACCCCGGAAAATACGGACTGATGTGAAGGATTCGGATACGACTGGGGCTAACCCAAAGATGAAGAAGATAATGGTTGTGACATGGAATACCAAATAATACCAGTTGTCAACAATAAACTCCGTCTTTATGGTTGGTACCTACCAAAAATAACCTTGCATAAGAAGTTGTAATAACAGAAAACACCGTGAACCCTGCTCAGTAATGCAACAAATAATCGAGTGAAGAACGGCGTGGTAACTCACTTTGAACGCTTAACTTTCACAGTAAGGACCTCGTTTGTTTAAACAAGTCACTAAATCTGTTTTATGGCGATCACTATTCTCTCGGTAACGACTTTCCTACTTTAACCTTTCGAACGATGCATCTACTTTCAGATGTACCACTGTAAATCCTCCTTTTTATGAAATATGTGATGACGTTACATTAGAAGGACTGTTATGTCTCCCTAAAACTATACCTCAAGGCAAGCTGCTACTTGGGACAACGTCTAAATGATGTGGTTGAGTGTTCAAACCCGTTAAGTGCGAAAAATTAACTTTCGAGATAATCGATGTTAAAGTTTGCTGGCAATAAAAAATAGGTAAATATAATAAATTGATGCAAATTACTTAGTAATTTAGCAAAATTATATATCCATAATACTATATTTATGATTTTTGTCATGTTTAATAATAAACTTTTGCATAAAATTATAATTAGTAAATTAGGGGGCTGACTTATTGGGTTTTACCCCAAAATGAAAATTATGTTTTTATTAATTATTAGCTTTATTATTTGAACAAAAATCAAGTGAATCACGATAATCCTTTTATTATAGGTAATTACCGTCGCTTTTAGATTCAGATTATGTTTTCAGGCTGTGGATCCACCCATGAAATTCCTCGGGAATGATTTCTTTTTTGCACATCGTTCCTAGATCTTTTTTTTTTTTGACAATACTGATCGGTATCTATCTTTGGTATAATTGCTCCAGCTGTTCTGATAGTTGCACGTTGGTTGAAAATCGCTTAACCCTCGTTTTAGGTGTGTTTTGAGTAGTACTAAAAATGTCTCATCATCATCATCCACATAAAGACGTTAGTCCTGATTGCATTCGAGGCCACGGTGCCCTCGGAGGTCAGGATCCGCCTTCCGGCTCTTCCTCCTCTACTTCGCACGATCTTGGGCGTCCAAGGTAGTGAGATCGTGTGCACGTATGTCACCCTCCACGAAGCCAAGCCAGCACTTCTCGGGCCTACCCCTTCTACCTGAACCCGGTGGGGGCGCCATTGCCAGGCATTTGTTACCCACGTAGCTGGGCGGTTGCCGCACGACGGTGCCGCACCAGCGGAGGTGGCTCTCTCTCGTTTTATAGACCTGCCCCTTCAGCCTAACTGGCATTTTAGCATCGCATGTGACGCCAGTCATTTCCCGCCACTTAGCCCACGCGGCAGCAATACGTGGCTTGACGTCGTAGTCGATGTCACCAGAAACGTGAAGTACAGATCCCAGGTACTTAACCTGATCCGTGCGCTCGACCAAGTGATCGCCTATGCGGACGGGTATGGGACCTGTGGAGTTTAACGCCAAATATTCAGTCTTCGCCACATTAAGCTTCAGACCGGTGCCGTTCTCAAGTGCCTCCTTCCACACTTTCACACGTCAAACCAATCTGTTCCTATCTGCGTCCATCAGCGCAGTGTCGTCAGCATACATAAGCAACCACGGAGGCTGCTCATGTGAGTCTCCGATGCTGTCCGACAAAACGTCTAATACCAAGCTGAACAAGTATGGGACTAACTACGGATCCTTGGTGTACCCCGACGGTGGTGGGGAAGGTTTTTGTGTCGCCAACAGCGGTCCAAAGCACGGAACCGGAATCTCGGTAAAGTCTCGGATGGTGTCGATGTAAGCCTCTGGGACTCCTTTGGACCTCAATGCCCACAAGATCATCGCGCGAGGCACACAGTCGAAGGCTTTCTGCATGTCTAGGAATAGAAAGTGCAGGGGCGTGTTCCTCGCCCTGTATCTCTCCGCGACGATCCTTAGGGCGAAAGCCGGATCCATAGTCCCGTGTACGGAGCGGAACCCATACTGACACTCCGAGAGGGTACTCTTCTGTTGGATCCGGGAATCGATTATTCGCTCTTATAGCTTCATGGTCTTTCATGGTGGACATTATCTTTATACCTCGGTAACTACCACACCCCTTCACCCAAGACCGCCCTTGAAGACTGGCGTAATGACACTCAGCCTCCACTGGTTTGGGATTTTACCGGTGTGGAGGACAAGGTTATAAAGGTTAGCGAGGATGCCCACACCACGGGCCCCTCTTTCTTTCTTTTCTTTTTCTTTCATGCGACGAATGACAGTCTGGACTTCTGCAGGCGTTATCGGCGGCACTAGTCCTTGATTTGGAGGGAGTTCTGGTGGCTGCACCTCTTAATGCTGCTTATTCAGCAGCTCATGGAAGTATGAGCGCCATCTCTCCTTCACCGCGACTTCCTCGTACAACAGATTGTCCCCAGGGCCTTTGATGCAGCGGCACTAGGTTATAGCCTGCGCCGCTTCAACCCTGGAGCGCGCCAACTTATAGATGAGCTTTTGTCCCTCAAACGATTCCAACTTGATGTATAGCGGTTGCAAGTGGTCTCGTCTGACCCTGGCAATGGCTCTCCTAGTGGCGCGTTCATTATTAACGTTTATTATTATTCGTTCGCTTTTGTACTTGTCGCAGTCTTCGGGAGATTTGGACGCTTGCCACTTTCTAAAGAAGCCTTTCTTCACCCTGATCTCCTTCTGGACTGTGTCGTTCAACCACCAGGTGTCCTTGTCACACTTGCGTCCACCCTTGGGCGTGCCGAGCACTGCCTTCCCCGCCTCAAGATTAACTGCCTGAATCTCGTCCCAGCAATCTTGCACGGGTTCGTCTACAGCATTAGCGCACTTATAGCATATTATAACGCACTTATATATATATATTAGCGCACCGATAGCTGAGACGAAACTCTGGGAGTTGGCTTCATCAAGCAGCCACCACTTGGTTCTGCGTTGGCCGCGCTCAACACGTTTACCTTTGAGTTTTACGCAGAGGGCCATGACAAGGACACGGTGTTGCGTAGTGAGACTCTCTCCGTGTATAAGCGGAGGTTATAACCTTACCTACTATACATTTCATAGGAAATAAAAAAAATATTTACCTTGTTTACCTTGACAAACATTCTATTTTTACGCTATAGTTCAGATATAAAATGCCAATAAATATATTTTATTGTATTTTATATTTTCGTATTACGTGTATTCATGATAAATCATCTAGAGCTAAAACCCAGTAATTCATTTATACTGATTTTAATTTTCGATTTTTTTGTTTTGTATTGAACTTCTTCTCGTGTTAAAACCCGTTACACAAAATTATGTGCTTTTATCTTTTGTATTAGTGTGATTGACGTGGTTATCCTTAAGATTTCAATACCAATAAATACATTTTATCGGGTTCTCTCGTAAAACAAAATTAGAAATGTTTAAGTATAACTAGCTTTAGAGTATATTCAACTAAAATTATTATTTAGTAATGCACTTACTGGGTTATTTGGTTAGTACATTACTATGTTACACTCTAAAATAGGGTTATCTGGAAACATCACTAGGAAGAGCAAAAAATTCTGATTCTAGTGGGCTAATAAAACTAATTTCGCTTTTTTTTCACTTATCGGGTTTTAACACCCAACCCTCGGTATATGTGTCATATAATGTAACAGAATGCAATAGCAAGTGGATCATTTATACTTTTCCCTTTTAATTTATTTAGAAACATCAGCATACTAAAAAAATCCCAAAATAATTCAATTAACCTCCAAAAAGTCTCAGTAGTGCCATCAACAGTGGATACAAAAGAAATCTGTCTTTGTACTATTTTTACTGCGCATCAAGTTTAAGATATATAATTAAATAACTGACCTACGATACCCCAGGCCCACATAGTAACATTTCCAGGAAAAAATCCAATTGCCGTTGATAAAACAATTTTTATTATTCTATATCAACGTAGATGATCTTAAACTCGCCAGAGGCAAAACTCACAGCTTTGGAGCACTCATTTTAAATAACTTTCGGACAATCTGCCTTCTTAAGATAAAGACTTAATGAAGTAATTAAACAAAAACAACAAGTCACCTTTTACCGACTGTACTCAGTAGAACCCAAAGGCGGTGAACAACTAACTTTAATTTATTTTGAAAGGCAAATTTGTAGGTGTCAGTCTGTCAGACGATATTAGCACCGAGCGGCGCGCGATTCAACAAAATATTTCGTTGGAGTTTTATTTCGTGAGAAGTTGGCTCGATTAATACCAGTTGGGATGAGATCACTGAGCAGTACACGTCGGGGACGCTAGTTCATAAAAAGAGGAATGTCGATTCACACCGTAAAGAATTACTTCAAAGAGAATGAAGCGACGAGAGTTGCACAAGGTATTTCGAGTTGTTTGAATGAGGACTGATCTAGTTGAGCTTGAGAAACAAATACATATGCAACTATATTGGGTATGTTCTAATAAAAGGATTATGTTGGTTAGACGCACACGTACCTGAATGATAAAGGAAGAATAAGCAAGGCTATTGCACAATATTGTAGGATTGCCATGTCACTCTGTTTTGGCAGGTAAGATTTCTCTCAATAATATCAATGGTTAAAAAATGTAATTAATATTTAACGTAATTCTGAAACTTTATTTGAGGATATGATTTACCCTCGTTAATCATTTTCTAACTACCAATATAGTATTAAGCTGTAGCAAAGAATAAAGATACGCCTTTTCAGTCCTAGAGCACCCATGGGACATGGCTTTTTCCTTTTTCTCTTTTATTGCGAGTCAGGTATTGGAGCAGCTATACCTTTATTCAAGTAACTCTATTTTCTTGCGATTTCCAGTTACTGGGTCTTCTAGGCATAAAATCTCAATTTTATTTTCAAATTGAAATATGTGAGCTATTCTGAGGACAGCTTTGTGGATAAGATGTTGCACCGCGAAGGCGCGCTCCGGTGTCGGCTGTTATTACATTTTATCTTTTCTTGATGCGCTGCTGAAAACAGGAGTGTATTCAAAAATAAGATTATGCTTCACTGAAAGTAGAAAACCTGGCCTTCTGAATTTTACTATCAGGGCGTTGTTCGTGGCGCCTTCGAGATTTAGATGCAACAAATCAGTGCAGTGTAACGTATAATTAGACCTGTGTAATTGTACCTGTGTATAATGCAACTGTGCCAAAAAACGTTCTACTATACATTATGGAAGATCCAGTTGAGATTATAATTCTGAATCAAGGGACGGTGTCAGTGATAATGATGACGATGAAGATGAACTATGATGATATACAAATGTTTCCTACAAATGTTTCGGTAATATTCAGACACTAACTACCTAAAACATTCTATTCTATTGTATGAATTTCAGTGATACCGAAAAAGCGTTATGAATCAGAAAGAATCTCTTACACAAACTGAAGACATGTTATGTAAACATGTTATTTGATCTAAAACGAACCAAAACAATACTTACTTTTTGTATCCATCGTCAGATCGTTGTTCGCAACACATCATAATTTGAACCGGAGTAAAAACGTAACGACAGGTGGCCGCGCACACACACACACACAAACGTGTAAACAAACAAAAATACAAAATACATAGTTTACGAGCTCAGGAATAGAGCGAGCATATAAAAATGTGCCGAACACATAAAATAATGGAACAAGCAGATTTAGCGCTCGGCAAACAGAAGAAATAAATTGTTAACCGTAATCTAATTTATTTGAATTTGTAGTTCACCGTACAGATTTCACATTTCAACAATACACTGTTTCCAATTTCAAATATTATGAATATTGTTCAATTTCAAATGACAAAGGTTCGACATTATATCAACTTAATGCAATTGCAATAGCCCATGATGTCTTTACGAAACTATATTTGAAGAAACATCGGTGAATAACTTATTATCATCTTCAACAATACACAGCTAGAATGTATGTCTGGTCTGACTATGCATAGAGGAGCGCTCCACTTCTCCTCTAAGTTTTAAAATATCAATTGGGTGTAAGAAGGAGTATCAAAATAAACAACACGTTCGATTACATAACGAAAAATTAATTGCTGGTAAAGGGAAAGGTTGCGGGTACAAGCACTCATAACCTTTCCCTTATAGGGGGAATGCTCTAACCAAGTAAGCTACTGAGTCACACCTGAATCAATTAAAATTTCCCGACTGTTAAAGGTACCTGTTGGTGCCTATGACGTGCTATGCGTCATAGGCAAAGTACACTATAACTAGGAAATAATATTATATAAACAACACGTATCAATAAACAATAATGTCAGCACTAAACTTATATGAGTAAAACCCCACTCTAAACCTCAGTAAAATCATGTAGAATAATTAGTATATAAGAGTGTGTAAATAGTAAATAAATTAATCTTGTTCCAACTGGTAAAACATCTTTTACTGACTCCGCAACAGTGCCCCACACCGCGTGGCCTCTCCTCTGTACAAAACTGGCCGCGAGATCACGAAGACACAAATATCAGCCGCTATTGCGAGCGTGTTCTGACAGCTTTATGTGTCGAGAAATTTATTCGCGTTAATGGTTTATAATGAACTGCACACGTCGATCACGCCACACAATATCTTGTAGTTCAACCAGCCGATAGTTTACGAGTAACTATATTGTTTTCATAGCTGATATAAAGGCATTCTTCATGATGTATTTTGTAAATATTTCGCTTTTTACAGCTCCGGGAATTATGGTCGATTTGAATAATACGTGGCTAGCTCACTTTACAAGGTTAAGTAAATCATTTTAAATGTGTGAAAACTTTAGGTACGGTGTGAAACGGGATTTAAAACTGCCCACAGGTTCAAATCCCGTCTTGGACGTTAACTTTTCCTAATCTAAATGTAATGAATAGATATTACCAAAATGTTATCTGGTGCCACATTTAGAATTCTAGCTGAGCTTCGAGTAAAGCGTTATTGGGTATTTCCCAATAACAAATTCTCAGTAGCAATATAGAAGCCTGAAAAAGTGACCGGAAGACAGCAATAGGCGTTCACTATGTATCGTTTTCCAATGAGAAAACGATTTAGGAAAACTGACGTTAGCGAAAGAGGGCCAGATGTTCTTACAAACTACATAATGTTTATACTGAACGGAATGGTCCACGGAATAGTTGTGTTCGCTCGGCTCAGCTAGCGCCCGTGACCCTCGGCGGAAGGTCGGCGATCTTCTCATCTCCTGCCTGACGTACCTACGGCTATAAACCTAAGTTTTTATGGCTGGAGCCCTACATTTAAATGGACGCAGTACGAGCTCAGCCCATCGTGTTTATCGCATAGTTTTCGTGTTTTTAGAATGAGTTTGTTTGTGTTTGTTTGAATTTTAAATATTTGGGCAAATCGTTCTGCTGCTTCCGCATGTAATGGAAATGTTTACAAGTACTTATAATAAATTTTTGCTTGTTTATGTAAAGACATACATCCTACTGCTACTAACGTTATAAGTGGGAAAATTTATGAAGATTTTTGTTACTCAGTCACTCTCAAACCACTGAACGAATCTACCTAAAATTTGGTTCTGACATAGTTTATAGTCTGGAATAATCATTAATCCCAGTAGCATCCGAAGCTTTCACCGAGTCTGGGGTCCACTTTACTAGTCTAACTGAGAATTGGCTGAACTTCTGATATTTTCCGTGAAGCGACTGCCATCTAACCTCCGATATTACTGACTTTTATCTCTGGTATTGGTTGGCGGAGCCGCAGACAATAGCTGATATTTCATCGTTTTAACATACTCGTAACAAGAAAGTCTACTACCCTCCATAACATTATAATTTCTACACATCCAAATCCATGTCTAACGTGTTTCCAAGATGTGAAACTAGAAACTACATAATTGCACTTATCCCCACTAACAATACAATAGGCTGCTGTCGCAAGTACTCCACAAACTTCAGTAATTGATGCTCAAGTTGATGGGTCGGAACTTCCAGGAAATGTTTACTCGAGCCATTGAGAGCGGATCGAATCTTCACCCGCGTGAGCCAGCGTGACGGGCCGTGGGTAGTTCTCGAGAAGTTAAATGTAATTGGGAGATATGGGCACCCGGCAGTGGCGTTCCGAGCCGAAGTATATAAAGGAACGTTTATAGGCTCTAAAGTGTAAGTTAGTTGAGGCCTTTGAAGCGTGGTGTTGCCATTTATGAAGCAAAAAAGGGAGCAGTATTTTCTTTAGTAGCTCGCGCAATGTTGGTATAAAAGCTGAATGTATGAATGAAATATTGCCTTAACTGTTACAGTTTCTCTTTTATTCCTAGCTAGGTTCAGACACAAACGATAGATTAGAATAAACAGGCGTTTTATCAAAGTGCTAACAACAAAGACTTGGATTTTAATAGAGCCTATCTATGACTAAATGGAATTCTTCGTTACTCTATTGATACCAATAAATACAGCGTCTACTCAAAATCTTTCAAATTTAGTATCGTCATCAGTGTCATCACATATCTAATTGCATGTAGGTTCATATCGAAAATTCAGGACTAATCCTGTGATGGGTACATTACATACGTATAAGGGATGTTCAGCAGTAACATTGCAACACCATTTTGAGGATTTTTTTCCAGCTTAGTTGCTTGTACTTTCCATCGAGAAAGAAAATGGGTGAAGAATAGGCTAGACAAGTAACTACCTCTATTTTAGAAGAAACAATATTTTTTTAAATAAAGGACACGTCAATTTCACTTCACCTTGCCTGATGCTAAGCTAAAGGCAATATCACGGAAAGAGGGTCACCATTATAAACATTTACCATGTTAACAATGGTGGCACTCAGCTTGATGGCAAATATTATATACTACTTGCGTAGTTTTCTGTGGGTCAGAACTAATAAGCTTAGTATGATTTAAGACATTACCTCAAAATAAACGCTGACACTATATAAACAGAGTTCTATTTTCAATTCCTTATCATCACGAATACACGAATTTACAAAGCTATTATTTCTGCAAACATACTTTTGATTCCTCAAATGGGGAATGAATAATAAATTACAATCACGTCTGTCCCTTAAAAGGGTTGGGTATAAACAAAATCCCCGTACACCTCTTGCATACAGGAGTTACGAAACAGACAAACTGACCAGGAAACGAACTGAAAAATTTAGCCCTTGATAGACAGTAATGTGACCACTGGTGGCATAAATTTCCGTAGGTCGTGCGTACGAAGACCAGAAAGGATGCAGTGTTATTGGAGTTTCTGAGAGGATATTTTCAGCCACAGTACAGTGAGGAAAGTGTTAAAATAAACCTTAACTTCCCTATTCAGGGAAATACGCGAGTACATACAAAAATTAACTGTTAGGAGTGTTGGACAGTCAATAAGTTTTGTTGTGGCTGTACAAGTAGGGAAATATTGTTATCAACAGTAGTACAAGATAGCCGGGTGTGTTTATCATCTCAATAGAATATCTAATAGCTATCATTTACCTGAAATCTTAGGGTTGAATAAACTTAAAAAATATACCTGCAATTATTTATTTACTAGCTTTTGCCCGCGGCTCCGCCCGCGTGGATGTCGGTTATCGCGACCAAACATAGCCTATGTCCTTTCTCAAGATCTAATCTACCCCTATACCAAATTTCATCTAAATCGGTTCAGAGGTTTAGGCGTGAAAGCGTAACATACAGACAGACAGACAGACAGACAGACAGACAGAGTTACTTTCGCATTTATAATATTATAGTATGGATATAACAATTCATCTCATATGTAAAGTAAGAATGCTAAAGACGTCACAATGTAAGTATTCACACAAGCTAGAGTAGGTAAGTATTAGTTTATTAACCCGATGTAGCCTCTTCATTAGAGAAGGATCAATTAATGGTGAACTTGTCTGTTAATCACATCCCTATTTAGTGTGAATATGAATATGTAATGTGACACTAACGAAGGTAGAATGCTATTATATATTTCATGGATAATTCTATCGATACGTCATTTAAACACTGTAAACAGATAGCATTGTACGCGTCTCATGGATGTGGCTGCCGTGAGCAACAAGTAAGTAAAGTACGTCCCGGATATCGTCCCCTGTCACCCCCCCTGCGGCACGGCACCGGGAGGAGTGCCCGTCACTCGCCCGGATCTGAAAATTCCGTAGTAACTGTTGAAAAGACGCCATATCGCGGATGTCAAACGAGATGATTGAATGGTCCTTTTTGTCTGTTTGTAAACAGTCTTTACAAAACATACGAAACGTACCAAAAAGTGATGTAAAGTTTTGTATTGTCCGGGGCTGCCCAAAAAGGGAGTGTTTGGACGTTTTCAGGGTTTACGTATGTAGATATGTGGGGTATTGTTAAACTGCTTACATTATCACGAGGGACACCATCACTCGATATCATGTAACTAGTTTTGTTCTTTGGTAGAAAAATCGTGTTTTAGACTTTTGGAATTTTTAAGGAAATTTCTATTTAATGACATTTTAGAAGTTAAGCTTCCTTAAGTGCGTTGAGCATTTCTTGGGTGAACAAAAATCAAGGAAATTGCGACATCTTCACCGAACGCTGGGGCTTAATTTTCACTTCTATCAGGCAGTAATAACAATTTTGTCTTCATCATGTGCCTGACTATCATGTAAATACATCTTGGAAGATTACCATTCAAAAGTAGAGAAATATTTATATTCATATTTTCGCACATTGTGTAACCTTTCATCTTTATTATTGCTAACCGTTCAGTAACAGACAATAAATATGTCTGTTGCTTTGAACATTGAAGCCAGCTGTCACTGTGTATCACCGTAGCGCAGCGGTGCGATGGTTTTATCTCGGCTTTGAGCCATCCACCGGTTCCACGTAATTTCGGCACAAACATCTTTGAAAGATCTCTATATAATGTCAGTTCACAAATTATTTCTATTAAGAGCTTCAACGTTTTCGACGAAAGCGAATTCCACTTTCTATGAAAATAATTTCTAATTTCTATTTTGGTACGACCTTGTCGCTGTAAACGGTAAATACTTATTAGTTATAATATGTTTATCAAATACATAGGGAAAAATAATCTTCTCGGGCGGGACTCGAAACCGCAGTCTTTCCCTTACAGGGGGAATGCCTGACCAATTCGGCTACCGAAACACGCCCGATATGATTCAAATTTCCCATCTTATACGTCTTTAAGGCGACGTGGTGTCATCTACCGATTTTCTTACGAACTATCGGAATCAATGAATGATGTTACAATCATTTTTAAACATTGATTTTTGATAACTGCGCCCAAACAATTGAAGGAATTTTTACAGCATTAAGTATGCTAACTATACAAATCAAATACATAGGGAAAAAGAACGTGGCGTCATCGGTAGATGACGCCACGTCGCCTTAAAGACGTATAAGATGGGAAATTTGAATCATATCGGGCGTGTCTCGGTAGCGGAATTGGTCAGGCATTCCCCCTGTAAGGGAAAGACTGCGGGTTCGAGTCCCGCCCGAGATGATTCTTTTTCCCTATGTATTTGATTTTGTATAGTTAGCATACTTAATGCTGTAAAAATTCCTTCAATAGTTATGTTTAACTTAACAACAGGGCAAATGCGGTTAAAAGAATAAAAATATTATACACATTTGTGTCTCGCGAGGTGGTCGACAGTATATTTGTTCTGATACTCATATCGGTAGAAATCAAATTGCATTATTTGCAAGAATATGATATAGTTTAGTCAAAGATTCTGATATAACATTATGTAATATTATAATGAACGCAGTTTATTCCCAAAATGCAATGCAAAAAACAATGTCAACCGAAAATAACTTTCAGGAGTAAATCAAATAAAAGCAACAACTCATCGTCCTCGGCCAAGTTTGACAAATCACCAAGAACGTGCAAACTTTCACATCCCATTACGGGGACACAAAACTTGGCGCTAATCTGCTCGCAGCGATTATCTCGACAGGCTTCAGACGACGCGACTGAAAGTTGCTGTCACATGTTTCAATGTTTAATGGAGCTCAATTTTCACTAGCATATTGGCCATTCTTCAATAGTAGGTACCTAATTTTTATAATTTTAAGAGATTTTTTTCGAACTTAAAAAGTTAGCATAAAAAATGCTATAAAAAATTCATTCAAATATTTGGGCGCAGTCATCAAAATTCAATGTTTAAAAATGGTTGAAAAATCATTCAAGCTCAATAGCTCAGTTGGAAGAGCAGTCCCCCTGTAAGGGAAGGTCGTGAGTTCGAGTCTCACTTGAGCATTTCATTTTTTCCAATGTTTTTCGAACTTAAAAAGTTAGCATAATAAATGCTATAAAAAATTCATTCAAAAATTTTAAGAGATGTTTGAACTATTTTCTTTTTTCTTAGAAAAGGTTTTCGGTGAATATTTCTATCAGTAAAAGATTTTATTCTGGCATGTTTTACGCACCAAAAAACGAGTAGCCAGTCGAGGTATCGATGAACCAACATATTCTCCGCAGCGCGATTTTGATAAAGTCTGCAATTAATTCTATCAACAAGCAAATTTTTATTCGTGTCACCGTGCAACAATGAATCATGCTTTTTAGAAATAGGTAATTCTATCGCCCAGATAAATTTTGTAAACCGTACGGGACTCCAAAACTACTTTCATAAAACACTATTAAAGAACATGGCAACTGTTCCAATAACTTCCGATTGTCAGCAGTAGAATACTAAAACGGAACATAAACTACAAAACTAGGTACCTACAAGTTAGTGAACTGTAGACGAGATGACGTGACCGAGGAACCGAACGTGAGTGGAAGTAGTTGGACAACTTCGTTACGTCGTGACGTCGCAGGTGCGAAAACACGAGCGAGTTCAGGAACTCGCAGGTGGAAATTACACACGCTCTACTATTTATTCACTTAGATGGAAAAGAATTGGCTACAAACCCTGCTAACGTTATAAAGTATGTACGTATCATGTGAAGTGGTAAGGGAGTGACGGATACGACTGGGACTGGGACGTACTGACAGATGATTACCTGAAAGACAGAAATGTCTGGCTTGAGCATGGTGCAGGGGGCCTCTCCTAAATTGTTGTAATTATGACATAATATTGTTATAGGAACGCGAACTTCTTTATTTTTATTTTAACTTAGGTTAATTATCTTTATACGATACAAAGTCTTAAGATACACTTTTTGTAAATTGATGTCTGTGAAATGCCACAGTGGGAGTTTGTTGCGCCGTTTCTTCTTCACTGGTGCCTATGAAGCGGTGGTAAACTTAGTTTTAAGCAGAATTTGATGTCAAAAAGCTTTAATACTTTGAGTTTGTGCTTTGATTAAAATATTACTAGGTAGGTATATTAAAGTTGAAGGGCTAAGTAACCAACACAATTAATATTCTACTTTTTGGAGGTTTTTTGTGACGGGGTCTTTTCATTTGTTTTATACGTGTTACGGGAGACGGGTAACGGGATTGGAAACAAACAACTTCGTATTTGAGACCGCTTTATTTTCACACCCCAACAGCCAAATCTCGAACACGACACTTCACGACGCGACTGTACCACACGATGCACTACTGCACTTTAGTCTTATTCGCGACACTCACAGCGCGACTGTACTGCAAGGTCACTGCGCTTTCACGACACTCACAGCGCGACTGCACAATTACTGCACTTTTCACTATTTTCTCACTTTTCTTCCTTTTCCCTTCTTTCTCTTCTTCTGTTCACTTTGAACTCCCAAACTTAACTGTCCTTTCACGGCTCTGACAGCTCCTTTTATACCCTGAATTTCGATCGTCTTTTCGATATTCATTTCATTATTTCTCCAGAATTTTCTATGATCTCCCAGAAGAGCTAAACTATAATTTCGATCTTCATTTCGTTTCTCATTTTCATTCTTCCAGAATGTTCTGCTAATAACTAGAAGATTTTAAATATAGAATCTTCTGTTACTTTTACCAAATAAAGATTTAAATAAATTAGAAAATCACAAAAACCACATATCGTGACACCGGGATTCGATCCGTCGGCCTTTGTTTTGGCAGGCGTTGTCTAACCCGCTCAGTCACAGCTGCTATTGACAATAAGTTCGAATTTATCGTTCCAATGCTGTGACATGTTACGTCACATTTGTAACACTGCCCCCTCCTAAGACATGCTCGTCCCGAGCATCATTAGAGCCATAATATCGGGCGAGTCTATCGATGTGAACAACTTTAGCGGAACTTCTCGGCGATTTTTGAATTCTGTAAGTAATGTAGCGGCCAAATAAGCTACAACAACAATCGCTTCCGCCTATATTTTACACCTTGTAAAATCACGCCATACACTTAGCGATGACTCATACCGCAGGTGTTCATAGTGCCGTGTGCAAAACAAGAACCTGTCTAAGCCACGCCTCCTACAGTATGGCGCCGCCCACCTATTGTTCTAGCACTGGTAGTTCAAGATGGCCGCTACTTCAACCGGCGGCCATAGCGGAAAGGGGCGTCAACAGCAAAGCAAAAACGGTCAAGACCGACTCGTTATTATTATTAGTTGTTAATTATTATTAATAATTTTTATTATATAAATACTCGTGTTGTTCGACGTAAGCGGGTTTATGTTTTCATCACTCGCATTAAAAACAATGCAGTTTTAATTGTATATTATTGCTACCTCTGGTATACTCGCTACAAGTATAGACAGCAAGTGGTCTAGGTACAAAACCTAAATACCTAACCACTTCACTGGTGACCTATCGACATTCAGAAGAATTCTAAGCAACTACGAACATGGCAACCGAAGCCAAAGAAGATGTTGTATTGGGGGAATCGCACCGCGTTGGAGTAAAAACACCAAAATTCAACCCTGATGACCCAGAGCTATGGTTCGCCCAGATGGAGGGACAGTTCGTGTTATCCAACATAAGCGCTGATGCCACGAAGTTTTATTATGTGTTGGCACAGCTGGAACCTCAACATGCAGCAGAAGTTAGAGATCTAATAGTCACACCACCAGCCGTAAATAAGTACACGACCATCAAGACTGAGCTTATTCGCAGGCTATCAGCTTCTCAAGAACGAAAGATTAAACAGCTCTTGATGCACGAAGAGATGGGAGACCGGAAGCCGACACAATTCCTTCGGCATCTGCAACTCCTAGCTGGCGTAAATGTTCCAACTGATTTCGTCAGAACCATCTGGGCCAGTCGTCTACCTACACACTTGCAAACATGCATTGCAGCTCAAGAAACCAAGATGACGCTGGAAGATCTGGCAGCATTGGCAGACCGTGTCAATGACGTAGTTCCGGCAACCATGGCCATAGCCAGCACAAATCAAGGCACAAGCACGGCGCATGTAGCCGCTGTTGCTGACAGTGGCATCGATCTATTGACAAGAAAAGTAGAAGAACTCAGTAGAAGATTGGAGACAATGAGTATGGAACTGCGCAGTCGTTCACGATCACGCTCGCGCTCTCAGGATAGAAACCGAAGATACAGCCCTCGACCAAATTCACGCCCAGACAATCATCCCTTTTGCTTCTTCCATTATCGATTTGGCGAAAAAGCGCGAAGGTGTACCCAGCCTTGTTCTTACCATAAAAAGGAAAACTTCCCCGGCAGTCAATAACGGCGGTAAATGACTGCTACGCAATTTCAAGCCGCCTGTTCATCACGGACCGCAAAACAAAGGTGCAATATCTGGTAGATACGGGTTCAGACCTGTGCGTCTTTCCGCGGTCCGCTGTAAGGGAGCAAAGAAACAAAACACCGTATGAATTATTCGCCGCCAACGGAACGGTCATCTCCACATATGGGGACTTACCTCTTACACTGGACTTGGGACTTCGTCGTAGCTTCAATTGGCGCTTTATTGTAGCAGATGTTACAAAGCCTATAATCGGAGTTGACTTCTTGGGGTACTATAGCCTCCTCGTCGATTGCCGTAACCAACGTCTGATCGATGGCATCACAGCACTTACAGTAGCCGCAATACATCAGACTTCTACAGAAGCTATTTCCTCAGTCCGCACAACCAAAGACGATTCTCTGTACCATCGTCTGCTACGGGAGTACCCAAACATCACACGCCCTGCTGGTCAACGTAGTCCAATGAAACACAAGACCGTTCATCATATCCGCACTACCGCAGGACCACCTGTTAAGAACCGCCCACGACGCTTAGATCCTGAACGGTTAAAAATAGCAAAAACAGAGTTCGAAGATATGCTTCAACACGGAACAGCACGCAGATCTGATAGCCCATGGTCTTCACCACTCCACCTAGTTCGCAAGAAAGACGACGGTTGGCGACCCTGTGGAGACTACAGAATGCTGAATGCTCGTACGATTCCGGACCGATACCCTATCAGGCACTTACAAGACTTCACTCAACAACTGACTGGCTGCTCCATCTTCTCCACCATCGATTTAATTAAAGCCTATAATCAAATACCAGTATCTGAAGAAGATATACCAAAGACCGCAATTACAACCCCGTTTGGCCTATACGAATTCCCATTCATGACGTTTGGTCTTCGTAACGCTGCTCAAACGTTCCAGCGCTTCATGGACGAGGTTCTTCGTGGTCTGGACTTCTGTTACGGATACTTAGATGATATCCTGGTCAGCAGCAACAGTAGCAGCCAACACCAGGAACATCTACAGCAGCTATTTCAAAAATTGACCGAATATGGCGTCTTAATAAACACAAATAAGTGCATGTTCGGCAAGACAGAAGTAAAATTTCTTGGATTCAAAATTTCCGCTGCTGGTGTTCAGCCCCTGGAGTGTAAGGTGCAAGCTATCCAAGATTTTCCCGTACCCAAAACTGTGAAAGAACTGAGACGATTTCTGGGTATGCTGAATTTCTACCGCCGCTTCATACCAGCCGCCGCATCTATTCAAGCACCTCTCAACAGTCTACTTGCAGGTCCTAAAATTAAAGGACGCCATCCCATTAGCCTAACACCTGAATTACTGGAAGTATTCGAAAACTGCAAGCGAAGTTTATCAGAGGCTACATTACTCGTACATCCGGATCCAAAAGCTGAACTCTCAATACAAACAGACGCCTCCGATACAGCGATTGGAGCTGTATTGCAGCAGTACACCGCTCAGGATTGGCAACCTCTTGCATTCTTTTCCAAGAAACTTAGCCCGTCACAGAAGAAATATAGCCCATACGACAGAGAACTTTTAGCAATTTATGAGGCTATACGATACTTCAGGTTCATGGTGGAAGCACGTCATTTTTTTATCGTCACAGACCATAAACCCCTGACTTTCGCATTTACAACGAATCGTGAAAACTGCTCTCCACGGCAATTCCGATACCTGGACTACATCAGCCAATTCACAACGGATCTGAGGTACATCAAAGGGGAACAAAATGTGATCGCTGACACTTTGTCGCGCATAGAAGAGCTCACACTACCCCTGGATTACAAGGCACTAGCTGAAGCCCAAGAAACCGACACGGAGCTGCATGACCTGCTAAATAACGGTTCCTCGCTAAGCCTAAAAAAGATCAGGCTCCCAGAGTCAAGCATAGAAGTCTACTGCGACGTGACAGCATCGCCAAGGCCATTTGTCACTGCAGCATTCCGCAAGACTGTATTTTTATCGCTCCACAACCTAAGCCACCCAGGCGTGAAAGCAAGTGTACATTTAGTAACGCAGAGATTCGTATGGCCTGGCGTAAGACGAGATTGTCGACAATGGGCCAAAGAATGTGAAGCATGTCAGAGAAGCAAGGTGACACGACATACATCAGCTCCCTTGCAAGCATTTACGCCAACATCACAGCGTTTTCAGCATATACACATAGACTTGGTCGGACCATTGCCCATCTCTGGTAACTACAAATACTGTCTGACTGTTGTCGACCGAGCTACTCGTTGGCCCGAAGCGTATCCACTTGAAGACATCACCGCAGAGACTTGTGTATCAGCCCTCACTTCGGGCTGGATCGCACGCTTTGGCTGTCCGGAGCACATAACTACAGACCGTGGACGCCAATTTGTCTCGCATGTCTTCAACGAACTAACAATACTCTTTGGCGCCAAACATCATCTTACTACTGCTTACCATCCTGCAGCCAATGGAATAGTCGAAAGGCTACACAGACAGCTGAAGGCTGCCATTACCTGCCATGCTACAGCAAGTTGGTCTGAAGCTCTTCCATGGGTACTATTGGGTATCCGCACTGCGTGGAAGGAAGACCTGCAAGGATCTACAGCGGAATTAGTCTACGGTGAGCCACTACGCCTACCTGGACAGTTCCTGACGGCTGACTCCCAAGTCCAGGTGGACATGAACAGCTTCGTCAGCAGACTCCGAGCTCACGTGGCGAAACTTACTCCGCAACCAACATCGTGGCACACCAGCTCCAGTCGACCTTTCTACATACCCAAAGACTTGAAGACAGCCACTCATGTTTTTCTTCGCCAAGGTCCAGTGAAAAGACCACTACAAGCTCCATACCTTGGCCCCTACAAGGTTCTGCACCGAGGAGAAAAGACCTTTGATATTGTAGTACAAGGAAAAAAGCAGAAGGTCACAATAGACCGCATTAAACCTGCATTTATGGCACGAGAGCGAACAGAGCCATCTACAACTGAAGCTTACACGACAAAAATACTGCAAGACCAACCATCTGAAACACCAATTCGGAAAACAAGAAGTGGAAGAACTGTCAGATTCCCAGACTACTTTCGCCCGTAGTCACGGTCTCGGAAGGGGAGTGTGTAGCGGCCAAATACGCTACAACAACAATCGCTTCCGCCTATATTTTACACCTTGTAAAATCACGCCATACGCTTAGCGTTGACTCATACCGCAGGTGTTCATAGTGCCGTGTGCAAAACAAGAACCTGTCTAAGCCACGCCTCCTACAGTATGGCGCCGCCCACCTATTGTTCTAGCACTGGTAGTTCAAGATGGCCGCTACTTCAACCGGCGGCCATAGCGGAAAGGGGCGTCAACAGCAAAGCAAAAACTCGTTATTATTATTAGTTGTTAATTATTATTAATAATTTTTATTATATAAATACTCGTGTTGTTCGACGTAAGCGGGTTTATGTTTTCATCACTCGCATTAAAAACAATGCAGTTTTAATTGTATATTATTGCTACCTCTGGTATACTCGCTACAAGTATAGACAGCAAGTGGTCTAGGTACAAAACCTAAATACCTAACCACTTCAGTAACATCATTAATTTTTGTTATCACTTTATAAGGTCCTTCCCAACTTGGCTGCAGTTTCGGAGATAATCCTTGCTTCCGTACTGGGTTATGAAGCCACACTAGCGATCCTTCCTCAAAACATCTTAAATTTGAACTTCTGTCATATCGTGTTTTCATTCGTTCACTGGCCTGTAAATTGGCTTCTCTCATGTATCTGTGAACTTTATCCATTCGTTTCCTTAATACATCCACATAATCTGTTATACAGCTAGGTGAGTCAGGAGGGCATCCGGTGAGGAGTTCCGCCGGTAGTCGAAGCTCTCTGCCAAAATTTGCATGGGCCGGTGTTATGCAAGTGCTTTCATGAACCGCTGTACGATACGATAACAGAAATAGCGGAAGATATTCGTCCCAGTTTCTTTGATGTGAATCGACTATCTTCGCCAAGTGCTGCTCCAGCGTTCTATTGAAACGTTCCACCATGCCATCTGACTGTGGCCGATAAGGTGTCGTTCGCGTCTTGTGTATTTTCAAAATCTTACAAACTTCCTGAAACACTTGCGATTCAAAGTTTCGTCCTTGATCACTGTGAATTTCAAGAGGTAGTCCGAATCGGCAAAAGACTTCATTCACTAGTTTAGTTGCCACTGTTATTGCTTCTTGATTTGGCACCGCGAACACCTCTGGCCACTTAGTAAAATAGTCCATCACCACCAATATGTAACGGTTGCCGTTCGTTGATACAGGAAAGGGTCCGGCCATGTCTAAAGCTATCCGTTCCCAAGGAGCACCGACATTGTACAACTTCATACTAGCTCGACTTCGCGTCTGTGGTCCTTTAACAGATGAACATGGTTCACATTTCCTGCACCATTCTTGGACATCTTCCTTGCAATGCAACCAGTAAAAATGCTCACGTATTTTCAATAGAGTTTTTCTAGCTCCAAGATGTCCGCCGGAAACCCCATCATGAAAAGCTCTTAGTATTTCTGGAACTTTTGCCTTCGGTACAATTACTTGCAAGTGTGTACCATCTCTTGACGCACTCTCCCATTTACGACATAGTAGGCCATCTTGAAGTATCAAGCTATTCCATAACGCCCAGTAACTCTTAGTAGAGGAACTCAATCCAGCAACTTCATTCCAACTTGGACGAGGAGAAGAATTTGTTAACCATTCTAGTATTGGCTTCAAGTCGTCATCTTCTTCTTGCGATTTTCGCATATCGCGAGTGCGAGTCTTATCCTGTGGCACCGGCCAGTCTTTTACGGTGGATACTTTCGCGGGATCTGTTTCTACTCCGCCTTCAGAGATAACATGCCCCAAATAATTGACTTGTCTTTTGAAGAAGCTGCATTTTTTTAGGTTCAATTTTAAGTTTGCTCCCCTAATTTTACTCAGCACACTTTCTAACTTCTTAAGGTGATCGTCGAAATCTCGTCCCACAATAATGACGTCATCGAGGTATACCAGGCAAGCTTCTCCTATTAATCCTGCAAGAACTCGTTCCATCAATCTCTCGAACGTCGCTGGCGCGTTGCAAAGGCCGAAGGGCATTACCTTGAAATGCCAGAGTCCTTTACCGGTAGAAAATGCAGTCTTTTCTTTATCTTTAGGATCCATCTCCACCTGCCAGTATCCACTTTTAAGGTCCAGCGTAGTAAACCATTTCATTCCACTCAAAGTATCTAGTGTGTCATCTATTCTTGGTAAAGGATAACTGTCCTTCTTCGTAACGTCATTCAATCGGCGGTAATCGATGCAAAACCTAGTTGTACCATCCTTCTTCTTGACTAAGACAACTGGAGAACACCAAGGACTAGAAGAAGGTTCTATCACTCCATTTCCTTCCATCTCTTTAATCATATTCCCAACTTCTTCTTCCTTAGCGAATGGAATTCGTCGAGGACGTTGGCGGATTGGTAGAGCATCACCAGTGTTAATTTGATGTTTTACTAATCCAGTCTTCCCGATGTCCCGTTCTCCTTTAGAGAAAATGTCAGCAAAACGCCTCAACAAATTTTTAGCTTTCACTAACTGCATTGCTCCCAAATCTTCTTTACAGTCGAGAAAAACTTCAGTCAGATCTATTTTCCCTGATGAGATATTCGTCTTTTCTTGGCAACTCCTTAACCACTCCATTTCTTCAGCGACTCCAATCAGAGTGCCCCTTTTTAAGGTCTGTACGTCGCCACTCAAATTAAGCACTGGAACTAGCATGTTTTTAGATACACTGATTACCGTTCTAGCTGGTAACCACGAATTATCACCTTCTGTCTTTTCAACAACCAAATAACGCCGGCTATTGTTACTTGAATTTTTATTCATTGTTATTGGTACAAGTGTCTGAGTTCTAGGTGGAAGTCTGGTATCTTGAAGGCAGTAGACTTTACCACCACCACCTCCTTTCATAGGCACCTCAGTTACTCCACATTTGATGACTCCATTTACAATATCAATTTTGCACTGATGATATTTCATAAAGTCCAACCCAATTATACAGTCATCCACTATATCAGCTATTACAACTTTCTGCCAAAAGAGTTTGTCACCCATCTTAATTGCCACCACTCGTTCTCCTCTCACGGGTATGCGCTGGCCGGTAGCTGTAGTCAAATGTACAGTTTCTCCCTGGATCTGACTCTTCCCACAGTTCTTCATTATCTGTGATCCAACTACCGTACGCGATGCCCCAGTGTCTAAAGTTAACTGGCATGCAGTTCCATTTATCCTTCCAGCGACGGTTAGACTATTCCCATCTGTGCTTTGGTAAATCTTAACTTTTGGGGCTTCTTGTCCACCGGCCAGCGCCCACCCCCTAAGCCTGGCCGGAACTAGTTTTCCGCCGTCTCCGACGCTTGTATTTCCGCGTCGACTCCGGTTCTTACTGTCATACGGTTCGGGCACGTATTTCTTAAGTGACCTCTTTCCCCGCATTGATAACAACGGGGAGCGAAGTTCCTTCGACCACCCTCTTGTTCAGGCGTCGTCACTCTTCTCACACGCAAACCTCCATATTCACCACGAACGGCCTCCACTTCTAACGCATGCGCCACGGCTTCCTTAACTTCCGGATGATGGGCCAATCGTACTGCAGCTCTCACTTCCCTATCGCGGATACCATCAACGAAAGTTTGTAGCAGCATCCGCTCGATGAAAGCCGTGGGAGAGGACTGGTATGCCTTCCTCACAAGCTTTTCAACTTCCAAGGCCCACTGTTGCAGCGTCTCGGTAGGCTTCTGCACCCTGTCTCGCAGTTGGGCTCGGAATACGTGTTCAAGATGCGCATCACCGTACCTCGATTCCAGAGCCTCAACAAGCTCCTTATATGAAGCGTCACTTTCTATAGCCTCCAATACCGTTGCAGCCTTATCTCTTAACGCTAAGGTAAGGCCGGTCTTTGCTTGTTCTTCACTCCAGCCGTTTAGTTGTACTACGGCTTGAAACTGCCTCTTGTATGCAGTCCAAGAAGATGTTCCATCATAGGGAGGCACCTTGAAGCTTCCTCCTGAAGAGACTACGGAAACAGGCGTTGTTGTACCGGAAGCCTTGATCTTCCGTAGGTCCCCCTCGACAGATGTGATGCGCGCTTGATGGTCAGCCAGCATGCTTTCATGGTTCTCTACTGTTTTTTGGACCTCTTCTACCTTTTTGATGATCTCCGTGACAGCTGAGAGAACTCGTTCCCCCATCGCCTGTAGTTGTTCCTCCTGACGGCGCGCTTGTTCCTCCTGACGACGCGCTTGCTCCTCCTGCAGGCGTGATTGCTCCTCCTGACGGCGTGCTTGCTCCTCCTGAAGAGCGCGCAGCTGCTCCTCCTGACGGCGCGCTTGCTCCTCCTGCCGGCGCGCTTGCTCCTCCTGACGGCGCGCTTGCTCCTCCTGAAGAGCGCGCAGCTGCTCCTCCTGACGGCGCGCTTGCTCCTCCTGACGGCGCGCTTGCTCCTCCTGACGGCGCGCTTGCTCTTCCTGAACAGCGCGCAGCTGCTCCTCCTGGCAGCGCGCTTGCTCCTCCTGACGGCGCGCTTGCTCCTCCTGACGGCGCGCTTGCTCTTCCTGAAGAGCGCGCAGCTGCTCCTCCTGGCGGCGCGCTTGCTCCTTTTTTTGCGCGGAGCTGCTGGAAAAGTGCACCCATGTCCGTCAGCGAGAGCGACGGTGCACTTACAGGTTCCGGTGTGGCTGAGGCACGCGCAGGAGCGGCAGAGGTTCCTTCGCCAGCCTCATCTCGACCTCTCGCGACGTCAGCGTGTGATACTGCCGGGTTGGCGTCCCCTTGTTCCCGCGCCGCTGATCTGGAGCGCGTGTTGGGGCGCTCTCGGTCGTCTCTTGGTGTGAACGGCATCGTTTATTCCAATCCCACTTCTGACACCAATGTTACGGGAGACGGGTAACGGGATTGGAAACAAACAACTTCGTATTTGAGACCGCTTTATTTTCACACCCCAACAGCCAAATCTCGAACACGACACTTCACGACGCGACTGTACCACACGATGCACTACTGCACTTTAGTCTTATTCGCGACACTCACAGCGCGACTGTACTGCAAGGTCACTGCGCTTTCACGACACTCACAGCGCGACTGCACAATTACTGCACTTTTCACTATTTTCTCACTTTTCTTCCTTTTCCCTTCTTTCTCTTCTTCTGTTCACTTTGAACTCCCAAACTTAACTGTCCTTTCACGGCTCTGACAGCTCCTTTTATACCCTGAATTTCGATCGTCTTTTCGATATTCATTTCATTATTTCTCCAGAATTTTCTATGATCTCCCAGAAGAGCTAAACTATAATTTCGATCTTCATTTCGTTTCTCATTTTCATTCTTCCAGAATGTTCTGCTAATAACTAGAAGATTTTAAATATAGAATCTTCTGTTACTTTTACCAAATAAAGATTTAAATAAATTAGAAAATCTCAAAAACCACATATCGTGACACCGGGATTCGATCCGTCGGCCTTTGTTTTGGCAGGCGTTGTCTAACCCGCTCAGTCACAGCTGCTATTGACAATAAGTTCGAATTTATCGTTCCAATGCTGTGACATGTTACGTCACATTTGTAACATACGTATAATATTAGGACCTACATGGCCTATACACAACAATTTATCTAACAATAATATGCATGATGGGTAAACATAAATAGTTTTAATGTTATTTTTTAAATATACAATAACAATAACGGGAAGTAACGCGATCATGGTATAGGTACATACTCGTAGGTGATCGCGTTAATTCCCGACATTGTTATTGTATATCATGGAACGCGAGAGTTTAAAAGTTAGTTATTTGAATGTTTTTTTTATAGCATTTATTATGCTAAGTTTTAATTTCGAAAAGTTGGGCGGAGTCATCAAAATTCAATGTTTAAAAGTGGTTGAAAAATCATTCATTGTTTTCAACGGTTCGTAAGAATGTTGGTAGATGGCTGCACCGTTGCCCTTAAAGAAGGATATAAAGAGAAGGAAAATTTTACATGGTTCAGGTGTGGCTCAATAGCTCAGTTGGAAGAGCATTCCCCCTGTAAGGGAAAGGTCGTGAGTTCGAGTCTCACTTGAGCATTTAATTTTTTCCGATAGATATAGTCATTTATTTTTCAATATAGAACAATAAAATTGTTTCATATTGACGTCAATGTTAATTCTACTTAATCTAAGTTTACCACCGCTTCCAAGGCGCTGGTGGAGAAGAAACGGCGCAACAAACTCCACTGCGGCATTTTTGGACGTCAATTTACAATATTTATTTTCTTAAAGCTAAATATCAACAAGTATATAAAACTCTTTATAATTAAGAATTAAAACAAAGTTATTTTTCGATGTTTTTCGAGTTAGTTATTTTTTAAAGTTCACACTTATGTGACTCATTGAACTAAAACCAACTAAAACTGACCGACTAAAGAAGAAACGTCGGACTAGAAGTAAATAATAACAAATATAATATCGTGATAAAATTTATATTAAAAAGTGGTTTTACTCTTATTTCAATTTTCGTTTTATCAAGAAAGGATAGGGTTGAGTTCTCTGTTAGATATTTAACCACGTTATCACTTGGACGTTGTTGCTTCATAGTTGGCTCATTTTTATAAAATGACACGTCAATTTGACCTAAATAGCTGATGAAAATGATCAAAACCTCTTGGCACTTACACTAATAAAACGTAAACAACGAATCACATCATTCTCAGCCCTTAGATTTCTTAAGCAGTTGTATTATCAACGGCCCTCCATACACTAAAATTGAAGCGACGCCATTAGGGCTCCAATTTGAGTGGCAATGACGCTGTCCCCTCCTCATCAGAGCCTTTCGGCTCTTATCTCCGAACGTAATACCTGCTCTTAAGGTAATAAAGCCATCAAGTTGACTTTATTTATTCAGCACTTAGAATGGTGTCCGACGCGAATGACCCCACAAGGAATGCAAAAATGAGTTTACAAACTCTTTGGACTTAGTATTATGAAGAATTTTCAATCATAATTTTGTGTACTGATTATTACAGCTCTGATAAATAAACGAACAAAAAATTTGTTGCGACTGCCATGTATTCAATACTAAATCGATTATAATAAGGCCATGATTGAAAATGTATAGCTACCTACTTACTTGCCCTTGATTGAATGAAAAAAAATGCTACTATTCATCATTCTCATAGAGTTTTCTCAGCTGTTTCCTAAGTAGACACTCTTTGACACTTTTATGAAAGTTGCTGCGGCAAAAGCTATAAAATTATACCAAGTTAGTCTAGTGACGGAGAATCTCAAAACAAACACAATTGCAAATCCTAACTCCATTCGCAGTTCACAGTCGTTGTGTTGGAGACACGTCGCCTGTACACTTGCGACTTTTAGTGTAATGGAAATAGTTTGTAAGCTCCGCACCACGTACGGCGCTAGGGCTGCCACACGCGAACAACACTTCAAATATTAAAAAATATCGAAAGGTTCGAAAAACATTGGAAAAAATGAAATGCTCAAGTGAGACTCGAACTCACGACCTTTCGCTTACAATGTTTAAAAATGGTTGAAAAATCATTCATTGTTTCCAACAGTTCGTAAGAATGTTGGTGGATGGCTGCACCGTCGCCCTTATAGACGGATATAAGGAGAAGGAAAATTTGGAATGATTCAAGTGGTGCTCAATAGCTCAGTTGGCAGAGCAGTCGCCCTGTAAGCGAAAGGTCGTGAGTTCGAGTCTCACTTGAGCATTTCATTTTTTCCAATGTTTTTCGAACTTAACAGTTAGCATAATAAATGCTATAAAAAATTCATTCAAATATCGAAAGGTGTTTTACGTATTTTAAACACGTTTGGTTTTTGAGTTATGATGACCCCATGGTAGCACTTCGAAGCTAATTAATAAAATGATTATGGCGAATACGATTTGCAATATATTCGTATATTAAGTTGTATTATCTAATGGAGGAAATACAAATTTGAATGAATTTTTATAGCATTTATTATGCTAAGTTTAAAATTCGAATAAGCACATCGGGAAAAATTTCATGCTCAAGTAGGACTTGAACCCACGACCTTTCCCTTACAGGGGGAATGCTCTTCCAACTGAGCTATTGAGCCACACCTGAATCACTTCAAACTCGCCCTTAAAAGACGGATATAATGAGAAGGGAAATTAAATATTAAATAAATATCAAGCATTTAGAAATAAATAATTCGTATCAGGTGTCACAACACGATGCAAGATACAAACCAGCTTTGCAATTCTCTAACTATTCAGCGTCGAGCACAGCGTTAGAACCGATCGATAGAGATTGTGATTGGTCGGGCTGGGTGACGTCACTGGAGATAGACCAATGACATTATTTCTCAAGGTTGGTCGCACAGCAGCACCGTGGCAGCCCTACTCGTACTCGGAGCCTGCCGCTTATTAATGGCAAAGTTAACAACTTCCAAGTGCACTAAAGTGCATCGATATAATGCATATTTAAAGACTTCTACTCGAGTAGACTCTCTGTAGCGTTTATACGAAAAATTGGCCTATTTTAGATAAGAAATTGTGTAACTTTGTAAAGCTGTGTAATATATGCGTCGAGTTATATCCTACTAGCTGTAAGAATAACAAAAAAGGAAACTTCTCCAGGGATGATACTCTATGTATATCAGCCTGTAAACTATCCCTGAGCCGAATTTCATCCAGATAAGTTCAGCCATTTCAGTGTAATTGAGTACCTTTTTTTTCCGTGCGGAAATCCCCTCGGATTACCCCCCCTCCCCCCCGCCGGAGCCGGAAAGGGAGGTTATGTCGGACTCGAACCGACTAAAACCGCACGCCGACTGTGGGTCGTGGTGCTAGGCCGGAGGTGAGGTTGTCATCGACATATCCCTCGCACCCCGGCTGACCCAGGGCCATCCCTTACGGTTTGGCCCTCCTCGGGAGGGGGGACAACGGTCGCCGCCGCCGTGGCCTGCTTCTGCTGGGGTGACAGGCGGCTCCACCCGTCACCCCCAGGCCCGCACTCATCAATCAATCGCTCGTACCGCCTCTCCCGTTCCGCCGTCTCCTTCACGACCATTACCTGCTCGCTGAAGGAGACGCCGGCCGCCCAAGCGTCCGCACAGCGGACCATTGCTGTGAGCAGGGTGGCGAGGGTGAGAACTCTCACTCCCAGGGCCGCCACTAGCTCCCCACTCGGAGTGTAATTGAGTACCTAAGCATCCAGTCATCTAAAAAATCCTGTCAATTTTTCACATTCATACTAATACTAGGATAGTAGGATACTTTACTCTAAGGATACATTAAACAGTCTACTAAAGCAGGCACTAGTTCTGCTGACTTGAATGTGTGTTAATGGCCGCGCGGTCGTTCATAGTTTATAGGCTGTGTTATGAACATGTTAGACATGTTAGTGGGTTTGCTAGACGCCGACTGTTTATTACTTTCCTATGAAAGTCTAGGAGGTCACGCGTCGGCCAATATGCCTTACAAACTAAACAGTAAAATCAATAAAATTTATTATGTTTTTGTACAACGTTAGTAGTATGTACAGTGTTTAGTGGTTAATGCAACATGAACCTATATTCCAACACAAGCAATTTAGCAGAGTGTTTCCGTGCCTTACCCACGAAGCTAGCCCGTAAGGTCCCGGAGTCAAAAGTCGAAAATCTAGCACGTCAAATAAGAAACCTGTAGTTATTTGTTTAGCAGTCCCAAGGATTTGAAACGCGGCTCCGACTTGTAGAGACTCCGATAACCAGCTTAGTGGGCATTTGTGTTAACGTCGCGTCGCTTCTAAAACTTTATTTTTTAAAGTTATTGTTTCAGGCAAAAAAGGTTTATTTTACATTAGTCTAGAAAGGTTTGTAATGTTCAAGTTAAACTTTTATACACTTATTTAAATACCCAAAAGCAAAACTGCAAAAGTCACTTAGTGAAGTTGGGATCGACAAACTATGAATGGTTCGCGGGTTGGAAGTTGTGTGATTTGGC
Source organism: Eilema sororculum (assembly GCA_914829495.1). Taxonomy (NCBI): domain Eukaryota; kingdom Metazoa; phylum Arthropoda; class Insecta; order Lepidoptera; family Erebidae; genus Eilema; species Eilema sororculum. Next base: position 25,076,135 of record OU618544.1, on the reverse strand, counting down.
GCTTATGTGCTGAGATTTATTTACCGCAACAAAAGTGAAATATGGCACATAAACTTCATAGTTCGTTCAAGTTAGATGGAACTTGGGACTATGTCAATATTTTTTGGCAGCAACACATACATTTCGTGATATATTTTCGTAATATAAGTAGATACACGATTTAATCTTATGACGTAGGTTTCAAATGAGTGATTTTTTTTTGTTTCTTGCTGCGCAGTATATGTATGTTTTTTTTTATTATCTGAAAGTAAAATAACAAAATTTGTCAATCTAGAAACAAAATATAAAGTTTTTTACGGCCTCTCAAAACTTCGAAGCGCTTCCTCTTCAAAAGGTATGCGTGTGGACTTGAGTTGTGGAAGGATCTTTTCAAAAAGTTGCACGATTCATCCAAAAATCAGGGAGACTTAAGGCAGGGAGGCGAAATCTCTAAACATACTACTTCAAATCATTTATTATTAAATTACTATTTTTAATAACTAATTGGCTGAAACAAATTATAATTTTTACGAAACGCGATTAAACGATGTACAGCAATTCCAGCTCACAGGCTCTAAGTAGAAAAGCTACGAGTATATCGGACTCAAAATCAAGTCGAGCGAAAATTGTATGTTTCACAAGGTTGGTTCCCAAACCTTCAGGAGTTTTTACAAATACAAAAGGCGAGGAAACATCTTACTGTCATCGTGGGTCTGTTTATGTGATGTGGAGTGTGACCAGTAACCCTCCATGTCACCTTCAGGACAGTCCTCATAGAGAGCGACAAATTTATCGACGATAAAAGAAAGTCATCGCGTGAATTGAGCCACGCTATAAAATAATTTCAAACAACAGCAAACATTTTTGGATGTCATGTCCTTATGGATTATATACGTTTACTTATTATGTTTATTTCTCCACATCACTATTATTTACAGATTAACTTGTTACTATAATTTCGCGGTTCTTAAATACTGTAACATGTGAATTAATATGGGGAATTGAAGACATCATTAATCACAAGTTCCCAACAACGAGTTAAGTTCGTAGTGTCTATAATGAGGCAGGTTGTTGTGTGAACAGATACTTAAAGTGATTTATGATCTCAAGTTAACATTCGGGTCATGACTTTGAGGTGACGGTTGATACATTGTGAAGGTATTAAATTCATTTGTGAAAACTGAACTCGAATAATTGTGATAATGCTCGTGATTTATTTGTGTTACTTCTGTATGGTAAACTACTTTGCAAATTCTGTAATTTATGTAACTGTACATAATTAAACAAATGTAAACAATTAAAACCACAGGAAAAATGCCCACCAATCAATAGAACAAAGTTCCAGTATGTTCAGATAACTTTAAATATATATACTATTTTCTACTGATTTTTAATCAGTAGAAAATAGTACAAAATAAATCACAACAAAATCCGTTAAAGTTAGTTTTATTACGGAAAATAATATTAGTGTAAACTTTCAGTAACATCGTAACAACAAACTTTCAGTAACAAAAAATATTTGTCTTAAAATACAATAATAACCAGTTGTATCAACAGTATTTTAAGAAATAAAAGCCTCCCACGGTGCGCCATCAGTCCCAATTGATCTCAGAGGGCTTAGTTAAAAGCTCTCCCGATCACTCCCACACAATCTGTGTTATCCTGCCTACCCTCTAAATCAAATAAATGTTGTGGAAGCCACAGGTCCGCTGCGAGGCGCCGGCCTACAGTTTAGCCGGCTTAATGAATGGTGTAATGAAGAGATTTCTCGGACGAGTGAGTGTAATGTTAGGAGGTATCTATACCGGGAACAAGGGTGAGAGGTATCTCGACTTATGATGCTATACTAATAAGCTGATACAATTCATTTAGGTGAATGGTTAACACATAAACAGTAATGTTTAAGGAAATTAAAGCTATACTTTTATGGTATAGGCCTGACTTTTCGGCAAGTGACCAACTTGATTTTTACTAGACTATAGCAAAGGATGATTTGTTCAATAATTTATTATTGTAGCCGTGACTTATATTTACCAGAATCTTTTCTATACCTATTGCCTTGCGAATCTGTCTGTAAAAGTAGAAGTATAAATCACATCCATACTAATATTATAAATACGAAAGTAGCTCTGTCTGTCTCTCTGTCTGTATGTTACGCTTTCACGCCTAAACGACTGAACTGAACTTGAATAGGTTAGACATTGAGAAAGGACATAGGCTGTTTTGGTCGCGATAACCGACATCCACGCGGGCGGAGCCGCGGGCAAAAGCTAGTCGTTTATAAGTGTTACTTGATGACATATTTACATTGAATATTACCGATATTTTCAAGAAATAGTTCAAAAGAACATATCGAAATTCAAAACAAATACCATTTATTTTTTGCGTAAAATAAATGTTTTGCAGCACAGAGCTTTTTTTACCTCATCGTATATTTTTATAAATAATTTGCACCGATTTTTATTGTTGGAACATTTTAGGCCAAGTTAACCGAGAGATAGCTGGAAATAGTTCACTCACGCGTGTGAAGGATTGATTTACTACCAATAATTCACGGCTGCACGCAAAAAATACTGTCCGTGGCAGCGAATGTTAAACAGTACTTAGTATGCCTGTACAAATTACATCTGCTTATTGGTTTAATATTGTTATAGTTAATCTATAAACCTCAATTTGCCGCCCTAATTTGGGCCACGCCATCTCTTCCCATGCGGTGTCGACTAAGTAACCCTTAGCTTTTAATCAGGCAGATATATACTTAACTTCAGATTCATGGCTCTAACTAAAATCTCTAAAATGTATTATACACCCAGATTGTAAAGTCGATTCGTAGAAAAAGATTATTATAGTGCATGACTGATTTCGGTCAGCGCTGTCAGATTTTGGCCGGACAGTCTATGGTCGTGTGGCAAATGAACACACAATTAGCAGGCAGCCGGCCGCCCGACTAGTGCAAGCAATTTTCGAACTTATGACATCACATGGAACAGAGTTTTTTTTTTATATTCGTGATCAGCGGCATCTATTTATGCGAAATGACATGTAATTAAGAAAATATTACTAAGGTCGAAAAAGGTTTTTCTGTTCTTAGTAGTCCTTGTAGTCGGTTCGAGTCCCACCATAGCAATCTTTTTTTACAAAACGACTACACAATCTGGGTGTATAATACCATTTTAGAGATTTTTATCGTATTATAGTTAGTTTTGACACAACAGAATTAGTATCTATGATTAATAGGAAACGAAATACGCTCAGAACTTCAAACCAAATAAGTATAGCGATGTATGAATACTTAAGTCACTTCTTTTATTTTTATTATCAGAGCAACGTAATTAGAAAGCTCACCGTCTCTTTGTCAACTTCCCAGTACATTAAATATCAGGGATAGAAATACATCTCCCGAGATCAAAAGTCGGTTGTGTACAACAATGGGGCCTTAACTTTCAAAGGCGCACGAATCAGCGGCACAATGTTGAACATTTCCATCGACATTCATTTCCCTACCGTGTATATTTTTGCAATCTACCCGTTCTACAAAAAACTGGGAACCGTGAAAAGGTCAAAATTAATTCTGCAGTCTCTCTCTCTAGACTCGAGCTCTGAAACTAATATTGTGGAAGTTCGATCGCATCGAGTGAACGCTCTACAAAAAGTATGTACTATCGTAATTGCCAAATGCTGGGTATCTAAATGATTTGTATTAGTTCGATTGGAATTTAAAAGGTTCGATAAACTTGAAAATGTTGGCACATGAGAACCGATGTCAATACAATATACAATACAAACCGACTTTACAAGCACCGTCGGTTATTTATTCGGATATAAAAATGTTTGATGATATATGAATCGCTTTGAACTTAATCGATATTAAAGGAGATCCACTATTAGTGGTATACCTTGGGACGTATATCTTGAACCTTAGTCGTGACACAAACGAGGTCCTGTCACGCGCTGATTATTTGTAATAATCTATGCTTGGAGAATTTGAGCGCTATCCCGCGCTATCCTCAAAAGACACCCAAGAAACGCGTACTGTACGTATTGAGCACGTTTTAAGCACATTTTTTTAAAGGGACACCTCAATTTGGCTTCACCTCGCCTGATGGTAAACTAAAGGCAAAGTCTCGGTAAGAGAGTCACAATCGTAAACATGTACCATGTTAACATTGGTGGCACTCAGCTTGACGGCCTCATCAGATGCCTTTTCAAGGGACTCGGGACTTTATGAAGATATATTTTATGGTAAGAGAATTTTAACTCCAAGATATAGTATAACCTGAGTTATACCTAGAAGTTTACTTCATGCTTCAAGATAAAAATAATAACAATTAATTATTCATCTTTTATTTTTGCAGTTGGAAAGTGATGTCTTAGTAATTTGGGTAACTTATAAACAAATACCTCACCGTGGTCTATGCTCGAAGGTTGTACACACTAGGTAGTTCCAGTAATTATTCTTTACAATTGAAGCAAAATAACTAATTAACTAATAAGTATTGTATTGTACGGATTGTAGGTACCAACTGATAGAGTTTAATTAAATATTGATACTATTGTTCCGAGTCACAATGGCTTGTTTACTCACTACCAAATACATAATATTTTGTATTTCTAATAACAGTTCCCTTATATTATAAATTTAAAAAATAAACTTATGTAGGTATTTTTAACGACACATTTTGTTCTTTTTGTCTTTGAAGCTTGTTTGTTTGTCTGCGAGAGACGCAAGCAAAAACTACTGAAAGGATTTTGATCCGGTTTTGTTTATCACCGTTGAAACGTAGACAAGTTTTGGTTGGTTTAGTCCACTCTCGACCCCTCGACCCCTAAACAAAGAATTCTTTATTAGTTTCCTCTTGACCCTTAAACCCATCTCATCCATTCTCAACCCCTAATTTGATAATTATCTAAAATTAATATTTAGGTACAGTCATGTGGTCTGCACATGACTGTACCTAAATATTAATTTTATACAAAAATAAAACCACTGACTAATAGATAAAAATATAATTATCAAGATATTGTCAAAAGCTGTAACACTCATAAGTTATGATTATTTTTCATTTACTATCAAAATATTTTTATTTGAGACCAAAAAGTATGCCTAAAATAAATTAAATTGAAAAATTATAAGATGCAGGGTGGTAGGACGTGTAAATAGTTCGACCACTGGTGTGTTTGCACACAGAGCGTATAAGTACCTATGACCTGCAGTTAGGTTGTAATGAAAAGAAAATACACATATAACCGCTTCTATGAGTCAAAAAACGTAAGAGAACCGGCACTGACCTGAGTTCCACCTCGTGAGGATTCAGCTGCAGACGGGTGTGGTTCCTGGCACGTGCTGGTGGGTAGGTAGTTGTCGACCGGCCGGTGATTTTCTTGAGTTTGTCGTTTTCTTCCGATACACTTCACTTATACTGACTTGAGAATGTGGCCAAAGGAACTTATAGAATTACACAGAAAAAGGAACGAGGAGTTGAAGTACTCAACTTCCGTTCGGAGCGGCAGCGAGTCAGAGACTGAAAAATGCGGGCGGGGAGATGATCCGCCGTGAAGCTTGAGAGTGTCGCTCGTAGCAACTTCAGTCTCAAGTACAGTTCGAAAAATCCGTGCACAGCGCCATCTATTGGCCTTCTTCAACACTAAGTGGTCAACAAATGAGCGCCAATACTCAAACATTATTCTATCACAGAAGCGGTTTCTTTAACTTACAAAAATTGAAATACAATTAAATTATGTGGGAAATAATTAAGAAAGTACATAAGCGCTCCACCATGCACCCGGCTTTGGAACGTCGCAAGATGTTACGAAACAAACAATCGAACACTGGCTGATTAGAGCCCATAGTGAATTTGTATAACATAATAATACACATAGCTAAAATAACAACTTAGACTAACAATATTCTATCTAAAGTATGTTTAAAGTTTGAGTTAAAAATTAAAGTTTAAGATTCTATTTAGCGTTGTAAGTTATTGCGTTGGGATAGGATACAATTTGGTTACAGCGCGTTTGTAAGTACCAGTACGCGTTTTTATATATTATGATAGACATGAGGAGTCCAGGTCCAGTATGACAATTGACAACGTGAAAATGCTGAATTATTAGATCAACAACGTGATCGCGTTTAGGGAGAAGGACAGGATGTAATCCTGATACAGAATGAGGTTCGATCTTAAATTTAAATCGTGCGAATTTTAAAACGTATGTAATGATGCGTAGTAGTTTCTGCCAAGAAGAAACACGTTGTGCTAATGTACATAACAATGGCGACTCTGTGTGTTTTGTTGTCACACTTAACACATTTGCCTTATGCTCAGGTAAGTCAGAACAGTTGGCGGGAGAGAATGACTTAATAGGCCATTCATCAGGGGGGCCGCGGATCCATGCTGGACCGTTCCACCACAAATCATGAGTCAAAAGTTGCGAGGGGAGCATGCCGCGTGATAGACAATCACTCGGGTTAATGGCTCCGGCGACGTGATAAAAATGTTTAGCGTTCAAGTTTTCTTGACACTGAGCGACCCGGTTGCTAACAAAAATCGACCACCGATGTGGTGACGAGTGAACCCATGATAAGGCAATCGTGGAATCAGAAAAGGCGTAAATGTCAGTAACGGGAATGCGTAATGCATACGAATCACGTACAGTTCTTATTAGTCATAGTCATAGTCATTTATTTTTCAATATAGAACAATAAAATTGTTTCTTATTGACGTCAATTTTAATTCTACTTAATCTAAGTTTACCACCGCTTCCAAAGCGCTGGTGGAGAAGAAACGGCGCAACAAACTCCACTGCGGCATTTTTTGGACGTCAATTTACATATTTATTCTCTTAAATCTAAATGTCAACAAGTATATAAAACTCTTTATAATTAAGAATTAAAACAAAGTTACATAATGTAACAAATAAGTCACGTAACTAATACAGTACCATGCTGTAATTATAGCAATTTACGAGGGGCCTGCACCATGCTAACTTTGACATAAGCAAAACAGCACATAACTCTAATCGAGCAAGAGTAGTAATCTTTGTCGGAGTGACCTTTGATTTTGCACACAAAATGCGAGTTTGAATGCTAGATGGGTAGGTACAATGTGCATAAATAACACATCCCATGCCATTCAGGCTGGCATCACAAAATGCGACAAGACGTAATTCGCAATCAACTTCGACACCTATATATCGCGGAATTTTTAATGTGTCAAGCAATTTTAATTCTTGAACGAGAGCGGAAAAGCGTGAGCGTATATGCTCTGGAGCAGGGTCATCCCAATCACTCTTACTAAGCCAAAGTTCCTTAATTAACAACTTGGCGTAGAGTATCACAGGTGCCACCAACCCGAGCACGTCAAATAGTCGCGCAACTATAGAGAGTATATTTCTCTTAGTGCACTTGTCATCTACCAAGGTGGATTTACGATGGTCAACAGGTACGCCAATACGTTAATAATGTTGTTTTATGTCAGCGTTCATTGCGATAGGAAATAGCCTAAAATTTAATAATAATAAAAACAGGTCTGCCTGTAAATTGGGACCAATATGTAAAATATCATTGAGCGAAAGACCAGTGTGGGTTTTAGCGCTCGCGTCTAACACAATACGCGGCATCGGTTTGTCATGTCGAACTACTGCGTGATGTGGTATGTAATAACCATCCATAGACAACTTAGAGTCATCAACGAGACTAAGATAACCGTTATCTAAATAATCCTGAATAACCTTATTGTAATTTTCACGTACGGTTGGTGATTGACGAAGTTTACGCTCGAGCGACAAAAACTGGCGGTGAGCGACGCCGCGCGAGTTCCCTAGTTCAGAGGGATCCTTGCAGAACGGCAGCGCAACAGTATAACGACCTACGTCATCGCGAGTCACAGTAGATGTGAAAATACTCTCGCACTCGGTTTCTTCTGGAGACAATAGGCGCTTCACAGGAACTTCCTCAAGTTCCCAAAATTTTTGCACTAAATCATTTAGTGCTAGCGCAGAAAAGGATGCGGTTGTAGGCACAACATCTTTACGTGGGTAATCACCCATAAGTACATACCCAAACGCGGTTGATAGTACACAAGGGGCACTGGGACCACACTCGACTCTATTTCCTAAGTAGATATACGGGAAGAGCTGTGCACCTAATACTATATCAATGTTTCCTGGAATGTTCCAGTTTAGATCAGCAAGCGGTAAATCGCGAAGATTTTACTCGCGATCACACTTAATTAATTGCGAGGGCAATTGATCCGTAAGGCTATTCATAACTAACGCATGTATAGTATACTTATGATCTGCATAAATACGAGATTCAATGTCCAAATACACATAGCCTACTATCGGGTGCGAAGTGGAACCAACACCTTTGACAACAGAATTACTCATTGGTATTATTGGTAAATTTAATAAACGACAACAGGACAATGTTATTAAGTTATTCTGTGAGCCATTATCAATTAGACATCTGACTACAGATTTATTTCCAGTGCTACCTTTAGGGCGAGCATACACCTGAGCGGTTGCCAAGAGAATATCACACTTATGGCTAGAGGCATACGAATGCACAGTGCTTGAAGTGCACTGGGGCGGCGGGGAGGCGACAACAGTCGTCGCATGCGAGTGCGAATTATTAACATTATTATAAAAATGCAATAATTTATGATGTTTTTTCTGACAGAAACAAACTGACGTACTTTTACATTGCGGGAGATTATGTAATGTGCTTAGACAATTGACGCAACCACGCTTAGATTTAATAAACTCATATCTAGCCTTTGCATTTTGCATATTTTTAAACTGAGCGCAGTCATACAGGTGTCGGTGGTCGCTGCCGCCACATAAACAACAGGACGCGTTGACTGCGGCGGGCGCATTCGACTTATTATTAATCGGCTCACTGACAACAAACGACTGGCGTCCCAGCAGTGGACGACTTCGCATATGACGAAGACCGCGGGTTTGACCGTTCAATCATCTTAGCATAATCTTGTACAAAGTCGATCAGCTGTTGCGTCGTAGGTATATCGACACCTCGAACAGAAAGTTCGAAGGCTTGGATGGTTAGATTGTCCATTTTCCTCAAGGCACATTGTAGAAACATGAAGTCCGTTAAATCATTTATACCTAACTCTTTAAGCGCGGCGATAGAGGAGGAATATATACCTATAAATGAATCAAGTGAGTTCACACTAGGTGAACAATTCTTTAAGTCTAATATATTATTAAGATAATATGAACCTAATGAACGTTTATCTTGGTATTTCTTGACCAAGGCGTCCCAAACTATACTGTAGGTCTCACTTGACGGAACAATACCGGCAGTGAACTTTAATGCGTCATTGGTTAGTTTTGAGAATAGGTATTGCACACGTTGCGAATCAGACAATTGTTTGTTTGAATGAATATTGGCCTTAAAGGACTGATAAAATGTATTCCAGTTTTCAGGGCGTCCGTCAAAACTCGGAATAACAAGCATTTCCAATTTCACTACAGACGCGTTCGAATTACTCGACCCGTGTGAGGCGACCTCCTTGACCTTGGGAGTAGATAATTTATTTCTAATGCGTTTTATTCTCGAATATAATTCATCAAATGAGTCAAGGCAAGAATAGTCGGGTTCCACAGGGGGTTCTAAAGATAAATTTGAGCTATTTATTTGATCCACAATCGACTCGAACTTATCGCGAACATCATCGATGGTCTCGGTCTCAGCCAAAAAATCCTCATTAGATCGCGTCGTCATGTCAAAACAAACAATGGATTTCGACGATTTATACCAACGAGTAATGCGTGCGAACAATAATTCCTTTTTTTGATTCAGCATAATAAGCTTCGTTTCGAGATCTGACGACATGTTTGCAAATTAACGATAGGTAGGACCTACCTATTGAAATATAACAAGAAGATTATCTGTAAGGTACCTACTATAATATAATAGTAATTCAACACAAACAGTTTAGATATACCTACTTTTTATTGAAAATTGTACTACGGCTTATTATATAATAGCGCAAGTAGCACGGCGGAGCGGGAATGTAACTACCTACGTACCTAGATAGGTACCTACAAAGTTACGCGTATGTGAATAGAATGATGAGTATTTACCAATTAATACGTAAATCACCAACTATTATAAATATCTACCAATTATTACGTAGATTTAGCGTTTTAAATGCAGAATTTACCAAATAATTTACGTAAATCTGTTAGCGAATGAAAGTAATGAAACTGTAGCGGATTCTTGAGGGAAGTAGAAATGAAGAAAGCGTAGACTGATTTGAACGACTGAATATTATATTTTGCGAATAAAAAAATACATTGATTGTATGGCAGCCCGTACAAAGCTTTTCGATGAAGTGTCTAAAAAACGTTCTTGTGTACCGTTCGCTCCGCCGCGCGCTCTGGCGTCCGATTGGTGTAATATCACGTCATGTCTTCGTAACCAATCACAGCGCGTGCTTTGTTATCGCGTGATGTGAGTATATCTGCAGCTGGTGCCTCAACATACTCCCGGCCTTGGAATCGCCAGATTTCAATGAATAGATTTCATTCAGGCTCCCGGCTGCCACCATCCGTCATCACTCGTTGTTCAAAGGCAGCGGACAAATTTTGGTGAATGCCCGTCGTACCACGCCATCAGCTTTGCGTATATCGGCGACCCTTGAAATGTTGTCCTTTCCTGGGTACGTCTTGATGATTCGGCCCAGACTCCATCGCAGGGGCGGCAGGTGATCATCTTTAATGAGTACCAACATGTTCTCTTTAAGTTCACCTTTGTCATGGTACCATCTGCTTCGCACCTGCAGTTCCGAAACGTATTCTTTCGACCAGCGGGACCAAAATTGATGACGAATCTGTTCAACTCGTTGATAACGAGGCAGTCTTCGAATGTCTTCTTCGGCTATCTTTGGATGTGCGCATACTGGAGAAGTAATCGGACGGCCTATGAGGAAGTGACCGGGGCTCAAAGGAAGGAAGTCATTAGGATCACTGGACATGGGGGTTAAAGGACGAGAATTAAGCATACCTTCAACTTGTGTGAGTAATGTACTAAACTCTTCGTAAGTCAGGTGTGCATTGCCTATAACCCGTAAGAGGTGGTGTTTGCAAGACTTGACACCAGCTTCCCACAAACCACCAAAATGAGCAGCATACGGAGGAATGAATTTAAATTGTATATTTTGACTACTAGCGTATTCTATGATGTCAGACGAACATGTTTTTAAAAATAATTCAAAATCGTTTTTCAATCCTACAAAATTCTTTCCGTTGTCAGAAAATATTTGCTGTGGTTTTCCACGACGGGAAATAAAGCGCTTGAGTGCCAACAAGTAAGCCTCGGAAGTTAGGTCTGACACCAACTCTAAATGCACGGCGCGCGTGGCAAAACAGATAAATAAACAAATATAATGTTTACATGTCTTAGCCCCCCTACCCTTGCGGCTCAGTATGTACACCGGACCGGCGTAGTCAACACCACAGTTAAAAAAGGGAAAACTGGCTGTGATTCTTTCTGTGGGTAAATTACCCATAATTGGGGAGAATGTTTTACCCTTAAAGCGAGTACATGTAACGCATTCGTGAACAATTTTTCGAGCTAAATTTCTACCTCTAATAGGCCACCATGATTCTCTCAAGTTATAAAGAAGTGTCTGGGGTCCTACATGTAACATTTGTTTGTGTTGATAGTGAAACAATAAAATGGTAAACCGATGTTTACTTGACAGTAATATAGGATGTTTTTTATTGAATGTAAAAGCCTTTGAATTACCTAGGCGACCTCCCACATGAATTATGTTGTCATCGTCAACAAACAAGTTCAGTTTTGCTAGATAGTGTTTATTGTTCAAACGACCGTTGTTGATTAATATTTTATATTCAATGGGAAATGATTCTAATTGACTATATTTGACTAAAACTAATTCTGATTGTCTCAACTCTTCCACAGTGAGAACTCCATTACGTCTGTTATGCTTATTACGCGTATTATAGATAAAACGTAGTAGGTATGCGCAAGCACGTTTCATACGGTGAAATTGAGAAAATCTAGAAAATGGAAAAAACTCATTATCGGAAGTTTTTTCGCATAAAAATGTTTGTATTTTTTGTGGTCTCAGTTCAGGTAGCTCAACCTGATCGATATTTGATTCGGAGCTTACGTAAGTGGTACTGTTAAACTCAATGTCGCGAAGAAAGTGTGGCCCGTGCCACCACAAATCAGAACAAATTAAACTATCCAAACCAACACCGCGAGAAACTAAGTCAGCTGGGTTTTCTTTACCCTTGACATGACGCCATGGTATAGACTTGGTCAACTCCTGTATTTCAACAACACGGTTCTGGACGAAAGTTTGTAGAAGATTAGGAGCCATTCGCAACCATCCTAAGACGATAGTTGAGTCTGTCCAAAAGGTAACCGACTTGAATTTGCATCGTAATGACTCATGAACCTTGTGGAATAATTTGGCACCTAGTAGTGCGCCACACAGTTCAAGTCGAGGTATGCTCACGGGCTTAAGTGGTGCCACCTTGCCCTTCGAACACAATAACCTGACTGATATCAGTCCGTCATGGCTCACCGAGCGTATATAAACACAGGTGCCGTACGCTGACTGAGACGCATCTGTGAATATATGCATTTCTAAATACGTAGGTTCGTACGATATAACATGTCGCTCCACACGCAATGTGTCGAGTAGAACTAAGTCATTAACGAATTTATGCCATATTTTAATGACTTCTTGCGACACTTCATCATCCCATCCCAATTTTAATAACCATAGCTTCTGTAAAACCACTTTTACAATCATTATAAAAGGGCTCAGAAGTCCTAGTGGGTCGTAAATTTGCGAGACCGACGACAATATGAGTCGCTTTGTAATAATTTGGTTATTATCAATCACAAGTTTTGTATTGAAATATAACTCATCGGTTGAGTTATACCAATTTAAACCTAACGTTTTGCTGTGACTGTTATCAGTTAGTGCTAGGGATTTGGAATAGTCTAATGAAGTTTGCGATATGTCGCACTTGAAATTAAAAAGCCATTTACGTAATGGGAAGCAACCGTCTTGTAAGACATCAGAGACCCTACTGCATAACTGCAATAATTCCTGCTTGTCATCCCGCCCAGATATATAATCATCAACATACATATCTTCATGTATTGATTGTTTCACCTCAATATCATCACACTCGTCAGCGAGTTGTTTAAGACATCTCACACTTAAGAATGGTGCGGACGCTGTCCCGTACGTGACGGTATTGAGTTGATACATACGGAGGGGATGAGAGGGATCCTCACGCCACAGTATCATTTGCAGGTTACGCCGATCAGGGTGTATCAGGACTTGTCGGTACATTTTTTCAATATCACCGCAGGCTATGTACCTATACTGTCTAAAGCGTAGCAGTATTGAAAAGAGATCCCCTTGTATGGGGGGCCCAACCAGCTGAATGTCATTGCTTGACTTGCCAGATGTTGTGGGCACACTAGCATCGAACACCACACGCAATTTTGTGGTTATGCTGTGCTCTCGGTACACACCATGATGCGGCATGAAATAATGAGGACTAGAGTGGGTATGTACTTGAGTCATGTGACCTAGGTGACAATACTCGCGCATAAATTCACAATATAATTGCTTGTATAAGGAATCGCGTTGTAACCGTTTTTCTAATGCGTAAAAACGACGTTCAGCTTGTTCGCGACTGGTACCTAAAACCTGAGGAGATTCTTTGAAAGGTATGTCTACAATAAACCTTCCATTTTGATCACGCTTTGTATTGTCTGCGAAATGTTTTTCACAGACCCTCTCCTCCTCCGTGCGAGAGTCGAGGATCTTAGGTATTTCCTCCAGTTCCCAAAACTGACGTAACTGTGCGTCTACAGACTGACTTAAGTTGCAATGGATAGTGCGGCTATCTCTGCGCGCCTCATGGTGGATAGGTCCCGCAAGTATCCAACCCAACTTAGTGTCTAGTAAGAAAGGTCCATTATATAAACGTACCTTGTCTTGTTTAAGTAAATCCCAAAATAAATCTGCCCCTAACAAAATGTCAATGGGTTGCGTTTTGAAATATGAGGGATCAGCTAATTGGCATTCATTGGGAATGCGAAATTGATCGCGATTTAATGGGACAGTTGGTAGTTCAGACGTAATATTGTTTAAAACAATACATTTAATGCGCTTAGAGTATGTATTATCTCGTGACCGAATGGTTACATCGCAACTTTTTGTTGACTGTACCACTGAACTACCAACGCCTCGTATCTCATGAGCGGACTGTACTAAATGAAGTTGTAATTTTTCGCATAAAGAATTTGTAATCAAACACCTTTGACTACCGCTATCGAGGAGTGCACGTGCAACAACGAACTGGTCAAACCGGTTTGCTATCTCAACTAACGCCGTAGATAATAAAATAGGATGCGACAATGCGCAATGCTTGTTTGTGTGAACGTTATTCACAACAACCGAATCTATATGTGAGTGCATATAATCAGTGCTAACAGCTGCCTGAGATGGAATGCTATCAATAGTTGTATTTTTATCTACGTGTAATAAAGTGTTGTGTTTTTTGCTACACAATTTGCAAGTACCGAACCTGCATTCCTCTACGGAATGACCCGATCGTAAACAGTTTTCGCATAATTTCTTACTGTGTACAAATTCGAGTTTATCTTTAATTGATGAGTTTAAAAATTGTTGACACGTATAAAGTGAGTGATTAGCCTTGCACATAATACATTGCTTGTTTCGTGATGCAGGCTGATTAGATTTATTGGTTGAGATATTGCAATGTATTTTGTTGTTTTGTTTGTTACTGTGTGTGGTTGATTTGTGAGTGTTATGTTTCGAATGTAATGAGTCTAACATTTCTGCATGCGATTTTAAAAACCCAAGTAAGTCATCTAATTTATACCTATTATTTGAACTATTGTCAGTTTTCAAAGTTATGGTTTTATATTGTTCCCACTCTCTCACCGTAGTCTCATCAAGTTTAGAAACAATAATATAATTAATTAGTGTATCCCATGTGTCTGTTGGTTCTCCCAGTACCTTCAAAGCGCGTAAGTTCTTCAGAACAGAATCAATTAACTTTCGTAACATCACTGGTGATTCTTTTGTTAAATTTTGAATAGTGAATAATGATTTAACATGATTGTGTATTAATAAATCATTGTTGTTGTATCTATTCTGAAGTAATTCTAAAGCAATTGGATAGTTGTTCGAGGATATCTCTAACTGATCTATGACAAGGGCAGCACTACCCTTTAATGAGGATTTTAAATAATGAAATTTCTGTATGTTTGAGAGCTTAGATTCATGAATTAGCGACATGAAGGTATCTCTGTAAGCAAGCCAGTGTTCACATGAGCCGTCAAACGAAGGGAGGGTGATTGTAGGTAGTTTCACATGGTCTATTCTAGAATGGACATGACTACTAGAATCTTCGCCAACATCCGGGCCACTCAATAAGCACTCAGCCTGAGACACTACGCTATAGTAGAAATTTTCAAAAATATCTCTTTGATCCAATTGCTCATCGAGATCTTTTTCAGGAACCAATTGCTCAATTTTTGTTTGCAAATCGTTAAATTCCTGAAATAAGCTTTCAGCATTTTTTGTACGTAATCTTAAATCTATTTTTTGATTGGGAGACATTAATTTAAAACTATTCAAGGTATTCAGATAATTGGAAAATCTCGTTAATCTACCTTTTGTGGTGCCTCGTTTTCTGATAAGATTTGAGTATACGGCTTCATCACCTGGCAAGTTTAATGTAACTGGTGATTTAGCCCTAGATTTATCAGCTAACTCCGATGTGCTCATCTTGGATTGCGAATAAAACTGATGTCAAGTAGGTAGAAAAGTAGGTACTTACAGTTTTTACGATGTACACTGATAGGCACTGCACAGCTAGATAAATTAGGATACCTAATGAAAATATGAAAAGAACACACACACAGAATTGAAAATATGCAGGTAGGCACTGAGGTTTAGAAAGGAAAGTGAGATGGATGGCCGTACCGAATGATGATTTGATGCGCAATGATACGAAAGCCTCCTCTTCAAGCTCCAGCTATTCAAGCACCAGGTGAAGCGTATCTTGTAATGCTTGTATAGTAGACCATCAGCTGTCTGCATAAGCGCCAATTTCTTGTCCACGTCCACAGGTCGTAAATCCGGCTCGTAAAGGACCAAAATATGTAGCGGATTCTTGAGGGAAGTAGAAATGAAGAAAGCGTAGACTGATTTGAACGACTGAATATTATATTTTGCGAATAAAAAAATACATTGATTGTATGGCAGCCCGTACAAAGCTTTTCGATGAAGTGTCTAAAAAACGTTCTTGTGTACCGTTCGCTCCGCCGCGCGCTCTGGCGTCCGATTGGTGTAATATCACGTCATGTCTTCGTAACCAATCACAGCGCGTGCTTTGTTATCGCGTGATGTGAGTATATCTGCAGCTGGTGCCTCAACAGAAACTAAGATGGCGGAAAGAATTCACCAAAATTACGTGAATCTTTTAATTAAATGAATAGGAAAGAAATATTATTCACCAATAATTACGTGAATATGTTATTTACTGGCCTATCCGACTCGTAAGGACCATAAATTGTGGTAGGACGTGTAAATAGTCCGACCACTGGTGTGTTTGCACACAGAGCGTATAAGTACCTATGACCTGCAGTTAGGTTGTAATGAAAAGAAAATACACATATAACCGCTTCTATGAGTCAAAAAACGTAAGAGAACCGGCACTGACCTGAGTTCCACCTCGTGAGGATTCAGCTGCAGACGGGTGTGGTTCCTGGCACGTGCTGGTGGGTAGGTAGTTGTCGACCGGTCGGTGATTTTCTTGAGTTTGTCGTTTTCTTCCGATACACTTCACTTATACTGACTTGAGAATGTGGCCAAAGGAACTTATAGAATTACACAGAAAAAGGAACGAGGAGTTGAAGTACTCAATTTCCGTTCGGAGCGGCAGCGAGTCAGATACTGAAAAATGCGGGCGGGGAGATGATCCGCCGTGAAGCTTGAGAGTGTCGCTCGTAGCAACTTCAGTCTCAAGTACAGTTCGAAAAATCCGTGCACAGCGCCATCTATTGGCCTTCTTCAACACTAAGTGGTCAACAAATGAGCGCCAATACTCAAACATTATTCTATCACAGAAGCGGTTTCTTTAACTTACAAAAATTGAAATACAATTAAATTATGTGGGAAATAATTAAGAAAGTACATAAGCGCTCCACCACAGGGGTATTTTCGACTCGACTACAGACTGTCATGTCAACCGCTTGACGTGTACGGCTGCTATCATTTCTCGTTATTATTTGAATAATTCTGATACAAAATGGATTGCGATAACTCTAACGACGACCCTGGCTTGCTTTTGGTCCCTGTATCTACTTTAAATGTTGATCCTGGCAATTCTTTGGATACTGCACCCGCTCTATATGAAGACTTACACGCTTGAACATTTTTGTAACTGTATTATTGGCCGAAGGACAGTGGGTTGTTGCTCTCATATTATGTCTGTAACCTGGTACTTGGGTTGGGCAATGTATGAAATTGTAACTCCGCCAGCTAGGTTCCTTGATAGTATTTTATTGGTGTACGAAAGTGATGAAGAAAATTAAATAAAAATACTCACGTAAAATCATTTATTTTACTTTTTTTGAAATTAAGTTGGTACTAAACTGCAATTGGTACCAAAAAGCAGTATTTTTATTTAAATAAAAAAAATTCCACGCCTGAGCCGAAGCTCCATACAACGTGGCCGTCTTCCTTTGTGGTTTTTCAGTTTATTAGTGGTGCGATGCCGTTCAGCATAACAACACCATTTATTTCTCATGAGTCGGTTTTGAAACCATTATTGTACGAAATAATCGTTAAATTCTTCCACACACTGTTCATCTGGACTGTCTTCCATGATATAAAGAAATCCATTATCAATTTCTTCTTGAGGAAGGTGCGCCAGAACTGTATATAAAGCTACGTGTTTCCGGATAGTTTTTTAGTTAAATTTAAAGCCTTGGCTTTGGCTTTTTCCAAGTAGCCCGGTTAAAATGGTAAAAGCAACCTTTTATTTGTATCTCAGGAAAAAAAAATTCTAAGGCTAACATAGGTCCACTTTCAAAATCTGCAATATTTTTTTTGGCTTCCAATCAGGCAACATTGTTTTCATTAGACTTAATAATAGGTTATAGGTAGCTTGCTTTTTACTTCCTAAGAGGACATAAACTAAGGGTAAAATATTGGTATTATCTTCTGAGCTCCCAATATCCCCATGAATCGAATATAGTTGTAAAAAAGGACGGGGGCAAACTTTAAAAGTTCCATCACAAAAAAATGGTCAACTTTGCACATCAATTGTCTTGCTTTACTACTTGCGAATGCCAATGTTATCTTTTAACTTTTCAGTGTGCATTTTGATTTAAGATCTGATGAAAATACGACAAATGTTTGCCCTGTGATTTATGGTTTATTACCCAATAAGACTGAAGAGACGTATGTTCGATATTTTCAATTAGTTAAAGATACATTGGGTTTGGGGATACGATATTTTAAATGTTATTACGAAAATGCAATAATCATTGCTGTTAAAATTGTATTCCCTGATGTAATCATTAACGGTTACTACTTTCACTTCCAAAAAGCCGTGAAAAAAAAAGGCAAAGGATTTAAAATTATATAACTCCCGTGATGGTAGAAACATTACCAGAATGGCAGCGTGTTTACCTCTTCTACCTGGAAATTATATACGGTTATGTAGGGAATCAATTATAAGAGATGCTTCACAAACGAGGGAACTTAAAGCTTTTAGAAGGTATTTCGAAGGTCAGTGGTTAAAGAAATTTTCGCCAGACTTATTGAGCTGTTCCGAAAATATGCAAAGAACAACTAATGCATTAGAGGGCTGGCGACATCGACTTGGTGTCAAGTTTCCTAAGAAGCCCCCATTATGTCATTTTGTACAAAACTTTATGAATGAGTGTAAGCATTATGACTACATAATAAGAAATAGCTACTATTACTCTGCGAAAAAAATCGACGTAAATCCGATATTGCCTTTAATAAAAAATTTAGACAGCATACTGAATTATTAAAACAATTTTTTTTTACAAAAAAACAATTTATAAAACAAAATGTTTTCGCAAGTATCTAAGTACAGTTTGGACGATTATGTATTTTTAAGGGAGACCCTTACAATCTGTTATTATTGATTTAATTTTTGAAAATTTATGTTGATTTATACTAATACCACAGTACAACGAGTGATGAATCTTTAGACTGTGCTAATACTAACAAATAAAGGTTGATTAATAATCACTTGATGTTTTTTTTAAATTCGAGATTTATCTGTCATTGTGCGAATCTGTCATTCTGCGACACCTAGTCATTTTGCTCTCTGTTATTATATGCCTAAACCTCTCAAAGGACCAATTATCAATATGCATATATGGGGCAGACTGATGAATGAATTTTCATCTTAAGTGTACTAATGGGGGTCGAGGGGAAACTAAAACTTGACTGTGAAATAAAATCCACTCTCGACCCACAGGGGTCGAGTGTAAACTATAGTTAGGAGTCCAGTGGTCACATTATTTATTGGGGGTCGAGGGGCCGAGAGTGGTATACGGTCGAATGGCCCTGGGTCAGCCAGGGTGCGAGAGTTATGTCAAAGACAACCTCACCTCCAGCCTAGCACCACGACACCTTCAGTCGGCGTGTGGTTTTAGTCGGTTCGAGTCCGACAAAACCTCCTCTTTCGGCTCCGGCGGGGGAGGAATCCGTGGGGATTTCCGCACGAAAAAAAGGCACACTGTCACTCGTTATGGGCCGTTCAGACCAGCTACCCTTTCCGTTTCCGCTGAATGGCTCGTGGATCATTAAAATTTAGCCGTTCAGACTGCATACTCTGAATGCATACTTAAAGGAAAACGGTGGCACAATACCATCACGTAAGCTCTGTTATCAAATCTACCAGTCAGGATAAATAGCCGCACCAAGTGCACTCAGTCCAGTACCACAGGGGAGCGAGCAGAGTGAACACTGAACACTATGGGGTTACTGAGTCGTGCCATTCTGCTGGCTGTCATAGCTGGTAAGTTTTACACTGAGTTATAGTTCTACCGGTAACTAATTTTTGAAGAGTTCTGCGAGTCAATTTTGAGTGGCAGTTCAGAGGCTCTTCCTATATAGCTATACAGTCCATATAGTTACGATACCTCCAGCCAATTCCATGGTTAAATCTCGTCTTTGTGCAGCATCATAAAGACGTTGATGAGCAACATGCGTTGACGCATTGCTATGATATTTGGTACACACTTTTAGTTCGGGCAATAATACAATTTAAATCAATAAAACAGTTTGATTTGCTCTTAATTTTTTGAGACTTTGCTGTCTTTACGGACGTTGACTGTACCGTGTCGAAGGTTTCAATGTGGTATGCAGGCCCGCCGGCGAAAAGACGACAGCAGGGCTCTATGTGGGGCCAAACCTGCGCCTTATGTCGTCGTTGTGTGTCTTATAAGTCGGTTACTCTGCAGTGAAGTACTGCTTCGCCCTGTTAAGAACCCCAAGTTCAATTTCGTCACTTAAAAAATTAACCTTTTTACTAATTATTTTTCTTACAATGATTTACTTGACATTATGGTAAATAGAATAGTATTTTATTGAAATCATCCCACTAATTAATTACAGTATTATATCTAAATGTACAATATGTACAAAAATAAGAAAAAGACTGTAACTTTAGGCTTTGTAGAATTCCTCCCCATCGACCACTACCGGTACCGTGCCAAAAAATAATTACCAGTTAAATTGGTATATTTGCGCCATTTGAGAGTCTCCGCTGATGCAGCAGCAGCGCATGCACAGTCCATCGTACTTGGAAGATGGGAAGGCGTCAGGGTGTCGACCCACACTAAGGGCCTGCCCATCTTCCAAGGCATCAACGACATACCGTCCGGCCTCTTGCCATCGTCGCACGCCAAGCCAATAGGTTCAAGTATAGCTGGCACACCGGGGGTGACAAGAGCCCGACGGATAATGTCGTTAATATTGGCATGACGAGACATGCGTCCTTCGCTCCTGCTGCAAGATAATCCGTGATGTCCAAGGCAATCGACTGCTTCTCCACATATTTAGACATCGATGTGGGGAAACGCACGGTGCACCCAAATGTAAACAAGTCGCGATGCGGAAAGTTGTGTCGTTCAACATTGTACCAATGTGGCTTGAATATAATAATTTAATAATCCAAATCTTTCACTGACTCATGCGCATTTCTTGTTATACAGATGTGGCGCTTAGCAAATATGTGTATCATCCCAAGTCTCATCGAAAGATACGCGAATACAAAGAGGTGGCGACGTGGCAGGAGGCCAAGCTGCGCTGTGAGAGTGAAGGTAATCCCTCCAGGATTGTCGGAGGTTGATCACGCCGTCTCTACTTTTTTGCATTCTTTTATTTAGTTTGGTGTGTTTATTTGTGTGTAACGGAATCTTTGGAGCTCGACTTGGGAAGCAATTCTAATTGTGGGATTGATTGGGTACACTTGTTCAGTACCAAAGACAATATTATAAAAAAAAACAGAATTTTTTTGATTTGCTTCGGCCGATTGATCGAACCACGTGGCCAGGTCGATTGAACCCCTTAGAATAATATCATCGAGTATCCCAAAGCTTGTTTTACAATGAAATAAATCTCAAAATGATTAACAAGTATATACTTTACTTTTTAGCTTAGGTTATTTCTCACGTGACGAAATGCTTTAGAATCAACATTGTCATTGAATTAGTAATGAAACCAGTTTTCCTGCCCAGGAGGCTGGCTTGTTGTTGACAACGATTAGGAGAGAAATTTTGAAACCTAAATCTTGTTTTTTTTTTTTTTTTTGACCGTGCGGGAAATCCTTCATGGATGTTATGCCGGACTCCTACCGACTAAAACCCCCACGGTATCGCCCAGGAGCCTATAGTTGGGAGCCCCGGGTAAGCCCTCGGAAGGATGTCCCAGGGCTCCCAACAGACCTACCGCTTTAATGCGGCCTCGTCTAGGGGGTGGTTCGGGTGCTATCCCGCGTCTATGGGGGGTTTTCGGGTATTATCCCGCTTCATAGGAGGGGGGAGGCGTGCGTGAGTCCGTCACGTCACGCTGCCGTCATGGGCCTGCTTCTGTAAGGACGATGAGCAGCCAACTCACCGTCCTCAGGC
This sequence comes from Eilema sororculum, assembly GCA_914829495.1. Taxonomy (NCBI): domain Eukaryota; kingdom Metazoa; phylum Arthropoda; class Insecta; order Lepidoptera; family Erebidae; genus Eilema; species Eilema sororculum. Next base: position 25,053,928 of record OU618544.1, on the reverse strand, counting down.
CCCCGGTCATGGAGGCCGATGGTCTTCGGCGAAGACACGTCGGCGGCACCTAAATCTTGGATTGTATTATAAACTATCACAATTATTTCCTTCTAACGTCGTATTGTTCACCACAGATGCTACGCTGGCGTCTCCTATCAGCGAGGAGTTGCTCGAGTACATGAGGGCCATCATCACTGTTAACAATCAATCTACCCCTTACTTTATTGGCTTCAGGGCGCGGAACAGTGCGGAATTTACCTCCGAAGAAGGTAAGTACATAAATTAAAAGCTGTATGTGTAGAAGAAGGTGTGTCCAAAAATAATTTTACTTATATTTGCATTGGCTTGGGTATTTACATACCTTCGAGAGCACGTTAAGGGTCGTTTGTAGTTGGCCGGAGCGGAGCCGACAACTATTTCACATAGGCTGGCTGGAAGAAGAAAAACGCGCAACGGAGCCGATCGGCTGTGCGAGCGAGCCGGTGGTCGATTCTGCTTATTGTTTTTCACACGGAACGCGTTCAAGCCTTCTCAATGACAAGAAAGTGCACATGCAAAAATAAACTTTCCTACAGTTACTCAAAACTCTGTTTCCAACATTATAAATATAATTATGCTCTCCTCTTCGTGCCGGAGGACGGATCCTTAAACGTCTACGGTAGCTGCTACCTGCTACGGGTAGTCGAAAGTTCAATAACTGGTTTAACTGAGATATTCTGATATCGCCAGTGGGTGGTGCTAACTAGTTACAATGTATTTTAAATATTCAGGTATCCTACTAGCAGACGTGCCTGGAGCGTATGCCATGGTGGATCAAATAGACCCTCAGGAGGGAGAATGCCTGTCCATGGATGGGCAAAGCATACGTGTCGAACCATGCTGGTCTCGCCTGCCGTTCATATGCTATACCAATGAAACGTCGGTGACCGACTTGGCAGATATACCTTTTATCAAGCACACAAACAACAGTAGAGGTAAGGTACTTTTTGCCGAAGGAAGGAGGGTAATATTTATTATATTTTTTCTTTTAGTGTTATTTTCATTTGGTATAATACAAAGCAATGAGAAATATCGTCGGATGTAACAATGTCATAGGAACGCAGATGAGTTTAATAAGGAGATCCCATGTCGGACTAGTACAGACTACAATCGCCCTTGACCGGCAACGAGAAGACATAAGGCTTTTCGGAGCTGCGACGAAGAGTTCTTAGGAAGAAGGTTGCTCGTCACTTTATTAACTGTCCATAGATGGCGCACTCACAAGTACGGTTCGGTAGGGTAGTATAGCTCTTCATCATAACAGCGGGATGGTCAGCAATTGTAGTGAAGACCTGCTAAGGGCTATGAAGTGGAAGTTTCGATGGATTACGGTAGTAAACGGTTTTTCAAACTGATGTGTCTGTTCACAGGCTACAAGCAGTATTCGACGGGCACTTACAAGCTGCACCAAGTATTCGTGACCTGGTACACTGCTTACTGGACGTGCGTTGAAGAAGACGCATACCTAGTTGTCATCAACGATAGTGCCGAAGCAAAAGTCGTCTATGGCATTTTGAAAGGCTATTCAAGCTGGGTGGGGCTCAGAACAGTCGAAGGAAATAAAGATTGGGTCGCTATAACCGGTTAACTAAATTGCAATTAGTATTTAATGAATTCCAATATGTTTAATTAGATCATCGCAGTCCACTGCTGCTGAACGTAGACCTCTCCGAATGTTGGGAGACTGGCTTACTGTCTCCACGCTGCGCTGCCCAGAGGGGTTGGCGCAGGGTTTTCTTTCGTATTTTCTTTCTCTCGCAGTAATATCGTCTGTGTATTATAGTAGCGTCTTAAGACACCCTTCGGATGAGATGGGGTAATGATACTCGTATTCTTTCTTCATCACCACACGGATAGAATTTTAAATTGAATATTATCTAAAAATACACTTTGGTATACTCAACATAAGCTTGCGTAACAGATTTAAAAGTAATTGCAAAGAGCTATGTCGTAAGTATCTCAACGGAGCTAACGCTTGGTTGGTGGTTGGTGGAACAATAAACTAATTATACGACACAGGTTAATATTTATCCGGGAAGAGGTTCCTGTGGGTTGGAGGAACGTGAGCAGAGCCATGATCAACAGCTAATGTAATACATTTTTGTTGGTACCTTGTCTCATTTCAGGTGAACCAGTACATGAGCTGTACAACTTGTGGCATGACGCGCACGAGGAGTACCCGTGCGCGTACATGAGGTACTATGACGAGCGGCTGGACGACTGGTGGTGCGACGACACGAGCCACTTCGTCTGTGAGAAGCAGCAGTAGGCAAAACATTTACACATTTTTTGCAGGTGTAACATGTGCACATTAAAACATATATACTACTCAATGTTTTATTTCTAAACTAACTTAATTATATGAACTCTCGCGCACGAATAGTTCCATATCAATATTTGTTGCTGTCAAAGACATATCCGACAATGTTGGATGAAAAGGCGACTTTAGTGACTTAATACCTAATGTTTCGATTGCCTGACAGATTAGCTGTACCCACCATGACGTCCGCGTGGCCTTAAATCTGGGTTTAAGTATCAATAAATTAATTGACCTACTGCAGGAGTGCAGAACATCACCTAATTAGCCAATTCTGGATATAGGCCTCGCCTTATTAGGTATACTCATATCATAAAACTTGCTTTTTGACATGCTATTGTTAGTTGTTGGTAAGATCTGTCATGGAGGAATGGCTGGAGAGGCGCCAAGGTAGCCATGATCACATAAAAACTACTCGTATTTAATTCATCTTTAAAATCCCTGTCAGACGTTAAATCATACAGCATGTCAAAGAATCAATCAAAGAATCAAAGAATCAATTTCATTTATTCAGTTTAGGCACATAAAGAACACATATGAACGTCAGAATTTTACAAGTAGGTAATGTCAATCACAGAAAAAATAAATAAAATAAATCATTGGAAAATGATTCTTTCGCTGGTTCGGTAGGTGGTTCTACTGAGAAGAGACCAGCAAGAAACTCAGTGAACTCGATTATCCTTCTTTTTTTTATTTTAAATATGGTTTTATTTGTAGCAATTTTTTACAGTGCGAGCAAGAGATGAGATTAGGATGACCATGCGCGTCTTTATCATTTAAATATTCGTCTAATTTATAATAGCCTTTTTTTATTAAGCAATTTTTCACTTGAATTTTAAATTTATTAAGTGGCACGTCCATCAGATTCTGAGGCATTTTATTAAACAATTTTATACAATTGCCTACAAACGAATTACCAACCTTATGAAGCCTGAGTTTTGGCACTGCAAGTTTATTTTTGTTTCTAGTATTATAATTGTGTTGGTCAGAGTTTTTTTGAAGAGATCTAGATTCTTAAGATATTATCATAAATGTATTGGGAAGCAACTGTTAAAATATTAATTTCCTTAAAAACTTCTCTCAGCGAGTCACGGGGTCCGAGGCCATAGATTGCTCGTATCGCGCGTTTCTGTAATATGAAAATAGTCTCAATATCGGCAGCTGAGTCCCACAGCATCAGACCATATAACATAACACTATGAAAGTAGCCAAAATAAACTAATCGTGCCGTTTCCTCGTCAGTTAGTGTCCTTATTTTTCTCACCGCATAGGCAGCTGAGCTAAGTCTTCCTGCCAAGGCTGTGATATGAGAACCCCATTGCAGTTTACTATCAATAGTTATTCCAAGAAAAATTGTGGTATCAACTATTTGAACATGTATGTAGAATGTCTACGAATCTACTAGTGTGAGGTATTTAACCTGCAGAGGTTGGCACTCGACGCTGTTACCCCACGGTGCGGTGTAGGTGACAGATTTTAATCTTGCTGAAATGTCTTTGTGACCGCGAGCTTGACGGCTCGAGTGCTGCTGTGCTTGACGAATTATATTTTCATTTCCTCTGTGCCTGCATTGCAGAGTTGATTACGGGTACCTTTGGGACGAGTAGTTAGTGATAATTGCAGTCTGATTCTGACGTAAGAACAGTAAAATAGTAGGTATCTCAAAGGGCTGTGAGGAGATTCCCTCAACTTATTATAGCAAAATAAATCACAAAAATATAATACATCTTGTGCGTATTTCTTTAAAATACTGTTTTCCTCATGTTCACGCTATATAATTATTGAAGGAAACGAAATAAAATGAGAATGGGATGCTTTGATGTTGGTATTACGAGTATAATGTAAGGCACTCGTGTTTAGAATTCGCGGAAAGAAACCAAACCCTTTTAATATGAACAGACTGATGAACCCTTGCGCTTGAGAAACATTCTATAGGTGCCTACACGAACTTTACTTTTCAATCCTTTCATCAACACACGAACCTGATTTCAAAACTTCTCTTAATTTTGACGAATCCTTCAAATTTTGTGAAGCGTAGGTTACAGAGGAGATGTCATAAAAAATAATTATCTTCTATTTTCTTTTTTTTTTTCATAACTAAACAACGCCTGGACCAATTTAGCTAATTCTTTTTCTAAAATGTTCGTTGAAGTTCAAGGATGGTTTTTACGGCGAGAAAAAATAAAATAATTGCCGGGATCCGACTCCACGCGGGCGGAGCCGCGGTCAAAAGCTAGTTAGTGCTCGTAATAAATATAATTAAGAATCATGAGCAACGTTCTCAAAGTATAATTTAACATTAAGGGATGGTTCCGAAGCCAACCGCATAAATGACAACTGATTTCCGTTCTAGGGTACACCATCTTCCCCATAGTACAGTACATGCAGATTGCACCATGCGATTTTTGTCGGTTCATGACTCATAGTATAACCAACTCACCGTTAGCTGATTGAAATTGAAGGATTGTGCTTGTGACAAAAGATGTTCAGGCAGTGCAAAGGTGTAAACTTATTACATATGGCACGAATCGCGCGAATGAACAATGCCTGTATCCTATATGTAGTAAGGAACATATTAGTTACACCTCGAGAACCTAAATTGCGAGACAAACGTGGCTCTAATGTTTTATATACTGAATGTTTTGTAATAATCAGTACTTGGTGAATGTGAACTCGTCCGCCGACGTGCTATCCTCAAAAGACACCTAAAATACATATACTGCACGTATAGAGTACATTTTAGGTGCAAGAGATATGTCCTGAGCAGTACACTCAGATTTTGATCCGAACCTAAGTTCGCTTGTCCCAGGATTAAATTGTTATCGTTTGTTCGCCGAGCACCCAGCGAGGCCGTCTACGTCACAACGGGGCGGCCCGGCCAACGAAATAGCCGCTTCATTACACCCTCCATTAACTCCGGTAAACAGTATTTATTTATTCTTTTTATTTACTCCCAGCCTAATACAGCTTCTATATAATTTGAGGGCGTTCTTGAAGGGCCTTTGAAGAGACGATTCAGTTTTATTGTAAGGAGTTTGGATGCTTACTTAGTTGGAAGTCATTTTCTATTTAAGTGACTTTAAACAAAGAAGTGATTTTGTTTTTAAGCCTATCTCGTGGTGTTTTGAAGCTTACCATTATCTTCTTTCCAATTTATCTATTTTGTTGCATTCTTGGTATTGATACTACCGTATTATTAAATATACTAGGTTGTGTGTAGTTGAAGTGACGGACCAAAATATTAATAGGAAATCTGAAAAATAACCTCAACAGTATTTTCTTTATACTAGCGTTAATCCCAGTTGCATCCAGGTTTGGGGTCCGCTTCACCAGTCTAATTGCGGATTTGTCTAAATTTCGATAATTTCCGTGAAGCGACTGCCATCTGACCTCCAAAACCCAAAGGCGATATCGAAGTATTGCAGTTAGACCCAGTTGTTGAACTTTTAAGGGCTCCACCTACTTGTAACGACTACTATTAATAGATCTTCGTAGGGCAACTGCGACCGACAGCTTAACGTGCTCTCCGAGGCAGAACCACTACGACCAGACCAATGCTAATTACCCTTGTGCATGCATACAAGTATTTGCATTGAGCTGAGATTTACCTCAACAGTTTAGTACTTAAAAATTAAGTAGTACATGACATGTTGTCGTACATCAGGCTGCGTGGTAATCAGTGGGGGAGATGGGGTGGGTTCATATGACGTTACTCACGGCGCGCGCGGGCTGCAGTGAGTGGCACATTTGCATAATTGAGTAACTGTTAACTCGGCGGTGATTACCATAATGTACAGTGCGAGTTGTTACTGTGGAAGCCCACACTGAACATAAGTATACATGAATATATCATCATGATATAATCACATATATCAGGGAGATAGTGAAGCGTACGGTCGACGCTTCTCGTGATCAGTAGGGTTTTTAGGTCAGAAAATGCTGCCAGCCTTCTGGAAACGCGAAGAAAATGAAAATCCATAGTGAACCAACTGTAGAGTTGTTGGCACACCTCTACCGACTCCATCAGAGCATCTGTCCTGAACATCTCGTTCATTCCGTTTGCAATATCGTCGGACCGTCGAAACAACACAACATTTGTCAAGATCCCTCCTCGTTATAAATGTGTTGTGACACATGCCCCCAATATAGGACGTGTTCCAAATGGACGATAGGACACGAACTCGATTTTAAACCGATGTTTGTAACATCGTGTGAAGTAACTTGCGTTCTACATTGTCCAACAACGAAAAGTTAGTGGACATTTTGAAATTGAAAAAGCTTACTGCACTACCCGACCTACCTAAGGTCTAATGTTATTTTATTCCATTAAATCAAATGATAATCACTAGCAATACAAATATTACTATTACAATAAAAAATCTCTGCATAAATATCTCATCTTATAAATTAGGTATATCAAATACAGGTCTTAGGTACCTAGTTCATAAACATACAATAATTCGCTTAACATTCAAGAGACCTTTGGTCCGTATACAATCAGCTGTTCCAACAAACTGTTGAATAAAACAAAAACATCGGTGAGTTTTTAAACTCAATTACGGCCTGCATTCCTCGATCGCAATTTAGATTAAATTAAAACTTCGCGAGCTTGTTTGTAAACTTTAGCCGCGAGTTGAGATCGAATAATGTTTGATCGGACAACAAGTTAGCCGAGAACTATCGAGACATTGGATTTTAAATTTAAACTTCTCACCATCTCGCCCCATTTTAGTTTTAAATTAAACAGGGCTTTGATAATTTGCAGTACACATTTTACCGCAGTGTGCCACAGGGCAATGACTAATATGTCGTATCATCTGTACTGATATTATAAATGCGAAAGTGACTTTGTCTGCATGTTACGCCCAAATATATGATGATTTGGATGAATTTGGAATAGGGATAAAATAGAGCTTAAGAAAGGACATAGGCTATGTGTGTAACTGACATCCACGCGGGAGGAGCCGCGGGCAAAAGCAAGTAATAAATAGTTATGAAACGTACTGTACATTGCATATTATGCACGTTTAGTGTAGATAGATAATAGCTTAGCAGCAAAATAGGATTTAAAAAAAGGGTACCATGGGTACCCTAAAGTTAGCATTGAAAATGCTATATAAATTCAGTCAATTCCTATTTTGCGTCTACATGTATCCGATCCCAGTGGTGTGCACTATATCGTGTCCCAGCTCAATCGATATAGACTTTTGAGTTTTGAAGCATACACGAACCATTATAATTTTGTAAGATTGAAGGAGTAAAATATTTTGGTTAGTTCATAATTTATAGCCATTAGTATGGTATTAACTTGACACATCTTTAATAAATAATTATTAAGACGCACAATTTCTGTATTCCACGTGGCTGTAAGGCTTTTGTGGCCGCGTGGGTAGATGGCCCAACATCCACAAATTGTGTCTTGCATAGCTGACGTTAAGGTTCATGTGTTAGCAAGTTTCTTATGAATTTTAATTAACAAAAGGCATAATCCAGGAAAGGATTTTCACTCGTGACTGTTTAGGAAGAATATTATATCAACTAAACCACTGGGCGTCCGATAGATGACGTTTTAGCCGGCATACTTTGTGGGTAGCCGGTTGCCGGTATGGTAGTCTATAATTTCACAATAGTTATAATTTATTGACTGTCATCTCACATGACACGTATTGAATCCTAAATACACATTTCAGAAAAGTTTAATCAGCTTGAAAGTTGATAGTATACTTTAATACGTCAGGAAGTCCACGGGCAATAAATTAATGAAATAATATATTCAATCTTTTAGATATTGATTTCTTACTAAACATTAAATTTACAAAACAATCATACGACAGCACTGCAAAAAACGGAATTTAATTTTACACTTTAAAGGATTAAAGTTCAAAATAAAATGACTGTTGTATAGTAAATTAAAAAGAGTAATGTTTTTTTTTTAAATTTAATTTATCGAATAGGGAAAAAGATTGTAACATCATTCACTGATTCCGATAGTTCGTAAGAAAATCAGTAGATGACTCCACCGTCGCCTTAAAGACGTATAAGATATATGAAATTTGAATCACATCGGGCTTGTCTCGGTAGCCGAATTGGTCAAGACATTCCCCCTGTAAGGGAAAGACTGCGGGTTTGAGTCCCGCCCGAGATGATTCTTCTTTTTCCCTATGTATTCGAATCGTATAGTAAGCATACTTAATGCTGTAAAAATTCATTCAAAAATTTAATTTAGTATAGAAATAAAGTCTAAAATTTAATATCAATTTTGGCAGTAGCGTGGTACGATGACTTAGCTTCAGTAGAATTGAGGGCCTGGGCCCTATGCAATAAACATTACAAGTCTACAATTATGTAGAAAAGTGACAGATTTGTGAAGTTTTACGACAAGCACTGTTTAATATAACTTACAATTTGTAAGCTTTATTAAATAGGGCCCTGATAAAACAAATAATATTAGGACAGGACAACGCCTGTCTAGCCTTCTTGTATTATATTCGAATAACAAGTTATGTTGTTAATCTGTATGCAAATGAATGAAATTATCCTCGGGGGACAACTAGAGCCTTTTATTTAATGCAATAGTGAAAATGTTGTTATTATCATGGATTATTTTCATTATTATAATGTAGATAACTTTGACAATTTACTAAATTGAACCACCGAATAACTTTACTTTTTGAAATAAATTTATGGCCAGTTTTACTCGGTATGATATACCTACGAATTCTAAAGATACCCCAATTACATCTGAATATCCTAAGCATTTAAAAATTAAAGTGAAACTGATATTGTAAATGAGCCCTAAAACACTTCAAATACCTTTTTTAGGCAGTCAAGTATCAAACAACTACACGAGTGCGCCACTACTATGTAATATCTAGTTTTTATTGTCTGAGTTTAATTTTGATGAGTCCCCCTGTTACTTGAGACGTTATTAAACTTCTCTCATCGTGTTGTTCGTAATTGAACGTAAATTACAAAGGCTTCGTGTTACCGTGAGCGGAGCTATAACGTGCAGACAATTTAACGTGAACACTTACAGACTAGGGATGAATCACTTCTATCTGATCACCGTTATGGTCAGCTCAAAGTTTATAGGTATATAAATGATGTTTCAGTCAATGTCTTTAAGATATTGAACTTCCAACCAAACTTTAAGGACAAAAATGTAATTCAAGTGATAGTATATATTATTTACATTATCTTAAGAGCTGTCGTACCCTGTATACCACCGCCTGTCATGCCTATACTACGAAGATATGTCCACATACAATCACATCCTGTCACCGGTGTCCAAGCCTCCACTAATACAATATATCTACAATGACAAGATGGCCACCAATTAATTAAGAAAACCTGGCACATCAATAGATTTCTAATCAATCAAGAAGCATTAAGGCCTCGGCCACACCAGCAGAGTCCATGTATTTGCTAAAAAAGGACAAAGGTAGTTTTTTCTGAGAGAGCTTACTGTAGGTGGTATATGAATGAATACTATCAATATCTACTTACCATATTTTTAATAAAGTACCATAATCAAGTAGTTAGTGCAATAGATAAAATTCAATTCGTAGTCAATATTTACTCTGTCATCATAATCCTAGCCTTAATTCCAATAACATCAGAAAATTTCACTTAAGATATTACTCTTCCCATATTATGTTCCTTAACATACTTAGGGCTGGTTCGACCAAACGCGAGTAAAGTTTATTCCTAGAATATACAGTAACATATTCGAGAGTAAATCAATATCACGTTCTACCACCTAAAAATAGTGAACATTTTCAGGAATACATAAAATACCACCGTTTCTCACGGGATAAAGAACCTTTCTAAGAATAATTGAATAGCGCAATGATATTTTATACAAGATATGTTACGTTCATAGAAACTGACTCCTGAAATCTGATCCAGCAGTCTGTCAGTGCACAATAGTTGACAATTAGCGTTAAAGTAGTACGAAAGATGGGATAAGCACGTGAGTAAAAAAGATAGCTATAATTCGGAATGATTCGGACGATTGCACTTCTAAAGCATAGATTATGATTTTGTTGAACAGAAGGGGTATTTCTTTGGTGGGCAAGAAATGAAATTCGATGAAAAAATAATAGGTACGTCATTATTTATTTCGGAAAATTATAATAATTCATAAAGATAATTAGAAACTTCTCGAAAATAGAACCATAGTGACGTACTGACGTTATGATCAAAAATTAAACTCCTTCAAATAAATTTAATTTATTTCTTTTCTGCCTCTTAGAAAGTTTTTTATTTCGGAATTATTTTTATGAGCAGAATGAAGCCGAACAGTGGTATATTTGTCAGTTATTTATATTCTTCCTGAGCAATGTTCGACCTTTTTTCGAAGTATATCTCTCAGTGGCTTCAAAATGATTGCTACAAATTCAGCTGCTTTTTGAATCTGTCCAGTTAAACTCATTTCGTTGTTCTTTAACAATTGTAATCCACTCTTGAAGTCGAAGTTCATTAGTCGGAAACCTTGAAAAAAGATTTTAGGGTATTACAATTATTTAAAGAACAACAAATAAATAAAACAAAAATTTTGTTACTCAATTTTAAACAACAAATAAAACTGAACAGCAGGTCAATTATAACATTAGTAGGCAGTAAACTGAAAATTACCCTATGTCGCATCTGTAGTGATAATCTATGCAAGCAGTGTTGTTGTGTCCTTGTCGTGCTCATATCAAAAAGTATTTCTGTCTTTTTTCTTAGCCGCCATTATTTTAAAAATATTATTAAACTAATTTTTATGAAATACACTAAGAAATCGGTAATATTGTATGTACTTACATGTGATAGAAGATCCCTCGTGTTTTATTGATTTTAGTGTTGTAATTTGTAAATTTTTTTAAACACACGATGGCATTTTTATTGCAATCTGCCTCTTTTTTATATGTAATATCATTGCAGATATGTTATTAGACTGCGCCTGGTGAAGACGCGAAAACGTCCCAATTGGGACGTATCGCATTTAGTATATGTCTGGCAAACGCCGAGTTGTCACGTATGTAAGCGCATAATAAAATTGCAACAAAAATGCCATCGTGTTTCTTAAAAAGTGTACAAATTACGATATTAAATTAATAAAACACGAGGGATCTTCTATCACATGTAAGTACATACAATATTACCGATTTATCAGTTTATTTCATTAAAATTGGTTTAATAATATTTTTAAAATAATGGCGGCAGAGAAAAAAGACAGAAACACTTTTTGATATATGTACGACAAGGACACAACAACACTGCTTGCATAGATTATCAGTACAGATGCGACATAGGGTAATTTTCACTTTACTGCCTAGGTACTAAAGTAATAATTGACATGTTATTCAGTTTTATTTGTTATTTTAAATTCAGTGACAAATTTTTTGTTTTATTTATTTGTTATCCTTTAAATAATTGTAATAACCTAACTTTTTTTTCAAGGTTTCCGACTAATGAAGTTCGACTTCAAGAGTGGATTGCAATTGTTAGGGAACAACGAAATGAGTATGACTGGACACCTTCAAAAAGCAGCAGAATTTGTAGCAATCACTTTGAAGCCACTCCGAGATAAACTTCGAAATAAGGTCGAACATTGCTGAGGAAGAATATAAATAATTGACAAATATACCACTGTTCGGCTTCATTCTGCTCATAAAAATAATCCCGATATAAAAAACTTGCTAAGAGGCAGAAAAGAAATAAATTAAATTCATTTGAAGGTGTTTAATTTTTTATTATAACGTCATTATGGTTTTATTTTCGAGAAGTTTCTTTATTATCTTTTTTAATTGTTATCATTTTCCGAAGTAAATAATGACGTATTATTTTTTCATCGAATTTCATTTCTTGCCTACCAAAGAAATACCCCTTCTGTTCAACAAATTCATAATCTATGCTAGAAAGCCATACTAGAACGAACGAGACGATTGCAGTCCGAATCATTCCAAATTATAGCTATCTTTTTTACTCACGTGCTTATCCCATCTTTCATACTACTTTAACGCTAATTGTCAACTATTGTGCACTGACACACTGCTGGATCAGATTTGAGGAGTCAGTTACTATGAACGTAACATATCTTGTGTAAAATATCATTGCATATCTGCCTCTTTTTTGTATGTAATATCATTGGAATAGCGTCTCATACTGTCATATTTTGACTCTATGTTTGACAAGTTCTGTCACACGCCATTTTACGACAAAAGCGAGTTGACATGACTTACGCTTAACACTGCGCTTTTTTAAAACAACGTATAATCACCGGGTACCTTTTACATTCGTTCCTCATTCACTCTAGATCAGTTATACGATAAATTGCCTGGAAAACGTCCATTTGATTTAATCGAGATAATGGATTGATTCTGGAATAGTTATTTGTATTTAAATGTAGGTTTGGTCGAATCTACTCTTAACAGATTTTTTTCAGGTATAACAGAACTAATTAACCAGCCAAGTTGTTTCAAGTAACTAGTGTGTACCAGTCACAAGGGACGCTGCCGTTCAAGGAGTAGGCGTTCGATAAGGATTCAATTAAAGGAAGGGAGCGCCTTGAGCCAGATCAGCAGTAACGAAGATTTAAATGAACGCGATCTGACACAGATTGATTAAAATATTCACCAATCATTGCGCCAGGGGGCGCTTGCTGCGACCAGACAGTCATTATGTTCAGCTGATGTCTGCTAAAGCCAAAGTCTAATTGTGTAAAGTGACGAATTTGTAGATGTTTCTTTTTATGGAATACTAGCTTTTGCCCGCGGCTCCGCCCGCGTGGATGTCGGTTATCGTGACCAAACATAGCCTATGTCCTTTCTCATGGTCTAATCTACCCCTATACCAAATTTCATCAAAATCGGTTCAGTAGTTTAGGCGTGAAAGCGTAACATACAGACAGACAGACAGACAGAGTTACTTTCGCATTTATAATATTAGTATGGATTGAGGCAAACGAGCAGACGGATCGCCTGATGGTAAGCGAGCACCGTCGTCCATGGACACCCGCAACACCAGAGGAGTCACAAGTGCGTTGCCTTCCTTTTAAAAGAGAGTACGCTCTTTTCTTGAAGGTTTGAAGGTTGTATTGGTTCGGAAATACCGCTGGTGAATTATTCCTAATATTTTTCTCAACATTCTCAACATTCTACACAACGCTATCACAAACCAAATACACAATGCGGATAAACATACTTAAATACTTTTTTTTGTAAATACATACATATTATATATAGAAACACCCAGACCAATGCAAATAGCCATATTCATGCATACAAATATTTGCACTGAGCGGGAATCGAACCCGCGCCTCCTGCGTGGCAGTCGCGTTCACTACCACCACGCCACGGAGGATAATAACAGAAGCAAATAGTGGATATTATGTGCCCACTTGACGGCATTAGGTTCGCCCTATGAGACTGAAAATCATTGTAGCTAAAATGTGGGTGTTAATGCATGTAGAAGTAGAAGAGCTACCCCTTTGGGGATATGTGGGCATGAATGTATGTATGTAAATAGTGGCAGTCGAAGATGTTATGTCTCTGCTTACTCTGAATTTAGAAAAGCGTAAAGAAGTATATTACAACATTGCAGTCCTGACATCACGTTTAAGACGCCATAAAACTGAATATAACTTTTGTATACAACTTCTTTCTTAAGCTACAAAAAGTAAAAACACTATATTTTCATCACATTAATACGTACAAGCATTAATGAAATAAACAAGTTTCAAATGATTTATTAATGTAACTTGTTGATAAATGTTGTGTTAACAAAATGAATAAGTTTCAAACGCAATAAGAACTAACTATTAATAGGTACGTGAAACTAAATAAAACTTGTGCAAAAGTTGAACTTATTGTTGAGCGTGACTGAGCGGTCTGTCGGCCGACAGAGGTGATGTCTTGCGAGCTATTCTCTGCAGGGACAGTCGATTGCCCTCGTTCAAAAGGTAACGGTCACCAGCTCTGGGTATCAGAGGCCAAGACTATGTGACTACCTTTAGTCACCCTGCAACCAAAGCTGCTGATTAGTAGCCGAAATACGATTGAGTCCGTTGAAAAGTGGTTTTATCTCAATTAGTGATATTCGCGTAAATTTCTAACAGCATCAACTATGTACAGTCAGCATCATAAATATCTTTACGACGAAGTCTCAGAATGATCTTAAAACTCTCGCATTAAGAGCAAATCAAACTGTTTTATTATTGTCTGAACTAAAGTGTACCAAATATCAGAACAATCGGTCGACTGGGACTGGCTAATTAAGAATGTTACCCAGTCCTGAATCTGGAGTTATAACCAGTATTAAAAACAGATTGCCGTTGAAAATTTATCATATCTGTCAATGAAAATCGAGATACTTCTAACAAAAAACCTATTACGTCATATTTATCGCCAAGTACAGTCTGACTCAGAAAGAGGTTGACGAACAGAGTGGTCAAAATGAATTGCCCATACAAAATAATATTGTTTTTGTTACAGTCCTACTGATTGAACTAGGGACAACAAAAATTGCCCGTGGTCCTACCCGTAGGACCAGGTAGTAGGACCACGGGCAACAAATGATCTTAAATACCATTAAAACCAAACAACTACCTTTGAAATATACTTACTATGTTCATAAACAAATTTAGTCACATGTGGGCGTTAAAACACCTACTCTATTAAAGATAATAGTCGTGAATAAACATATTATGTCTAAATTTACACTCTAGACTCAGCACAATAATAGAAATATTAATGTCAACGACTCATTTGCTAAGCTGCCGTAAGTAATGGCCGCTCCTCCGGGCGAGGGCGTTGTACCGAGTAATGCTCGTAGCAACATAGCCTCTCGAGTTAAAAGCTTACATGTAAGTAAACAAGTTATTAGCATGTGATTTATAACATCACACATTATTTCAGTGCGTATTATATACGAAAAAATGTACTGGATTATACGAGCGTTCGTTTTTATTGTCGTGAGACTGCCAACATCGTTCTCCCTTCGAGGTAGGCAGAGATATTAAACCACCCTCAGAACATGTTGGACATGACTTTACAAACGTTTTTTACATTGAAATAAAAAAGTTATATAATTTGTTTTGTTTAATGAGCACTTCTTATTACCCGACTGCCGAAGGAAGGAGGGTAATGTTTTTGTAACAATGTATGTATTTGTGTATGCATGTACTAGGTTTTCCCGCGGCTCAGCTCGCGTGGATGTCAGTTATCGCGACCAAACATAACCTGTATCCTTTCTCATGGTCTAATCTAACCTTTAACGAAATTTCATAAAAATTGGTTCAGTGATTTACAATACAATACAATACAATACAATACAATACAATACAATACAATACAATACAATACAATACAATACAATACAATACAATACAATACAATATACTTTATAATTGTACACCATGTGAAAAAAGTACAGAGAATAACAATGTAAAAGTGACAGTACAAATGGCGGTCTTATCGCTAGGTGCGATTTCTTCCAGACAACCTCAATGGACACGTGTGCAATGAATTGGTGTATGGGCAAGTTCAGGGTACACAGTCAAAATATACGCCTAAATAAATAAAATATGAATACATAAGTAAATTAATTAATTAATTAATAAATAAATACATCACAAATAATAATAATGAGTTTAAATAGATAAAATATTAGGAAACAAAGTAAAATGAGAGGCAATTATAATGATAAATAGTGAGTAGTGACCATACTTTTAAAAATGTTCAGTGATTGTGCTCGTCTTATTGGCACAGGTAACGCATTCCACAGACGTATAGCATGTACTGTGAAGGATTTCTCAAAGAAAACTGTGGAGTGCAGAGGCATCTTCAGACGCAGATTTTCCGAAGATCTCAGGGGCCTAGAGTGTGTTTCACTTAAGAACGCAAAGCGTTCCTTAAGGTAGGTAGGAGTACATGGGTGAAACAAGATATTGTAGAGAAGAGATAGAATATGAGCATTCCAGCGAAGTCGAATTGGAAGCCACTTGAGGCAATGTAGGTTTAGAAGATCGAAACAAGTTTGATTGCAGTCGGTACCTATTATTTGTTTTACCGGTTTAAAATTGCAAATGGGTACCACCCTATCAAACTTGTTTCGAATTTCTCAACATCAGTCGGGTTTCTTATTTTTAATAATTTATTGTATTTGCTTTCTTAATCATTCATTTTGGATAAAGTTTAGGAGCTGAAGTGTTCGGTGACTTGGAATGTATTAACCTAACGCCGCTGGTGACTGTACCACGGGTACTAGTCCCAAGAGACGGGCAAAGTACACAATATGTAACATTTCCGTGGTCCGTAACTTTCAAGTTTGTGTGTGGCGCTTGTAACAAGTCGCCGAGAGACGTCCCGTCAGGGGCCGGCAGCGGTCGTGCGTTTTGTACAAATTGTACGACGACACAAAGGTTGGCCATTACTGGCTATTGTCACATGTCGCGTATTGTCAACAGTTTGTTGGACTGTTTTTAATCTTGCTTATTCACAATACTACGGTTTGTGGATTTTTTACTGGCAACTGGAGCCACAACGTTCCACTTAACATAAGCATTTTATAATTAACAAATACGAAACAAAATAGGTTTTCCCCTTTCTTACAATTTCGGGGCTTTCAAGCGAAGCGTGAATAAGCATCATGGATAAATATTTAGTCCTCCGTGATAAACATCTAACAAGGCTGTCAAAATAGGGACCACCATTTTGGATTTCTCACCATCTAAAATTTATCATCTAACTTCATTCGAGCTTCTTACCATCCAGCAGGGTATATTCAATTGACAGGCTGTATATAAAAATACAGTGCCAATAATAAGTTTCATTTGAAGTAATTTTTAGGTAGGTATCATTTAAGTTGAATGTTCACACCGAGCTCCTTCCAACCATAACCTTCAAACAAACATAAGCTTACCTTGTTCCAGGTAGTGTCTTTAGACAAATAAATCCATTGTGCACTCCTATCTACGCTGCATCCCGTCGATAGCGTAGCAAATGTTACGGGGTTCGCAGTCAGGGTCACCGGCGCCTGAGTTACGACCGTAGCACGTGCGGCTACGGCGTAGCAACGTCTACGAGTTAACAGCCGGCTTTACGTATGGCGATAAAAGAAAACGCATTATCTGCTACGAGATTAAAATCTGACGCGGGGGGTAGGCAGAAGTGTAATATGTACATATATTTTACTAGCTATGTTGCTTTTACTGTTATTTTCACCAGTTATCGACAATAGGAATTGTATGAAATTAGGAATTCATGACGTATAACCACGTTCTCCTGTAATCCTTTGTCCCCTGTCACAGTTCGAGGGGACAATAGCAAACTTGATTGTCAGGTGTTAGCGATACGTGTATAGAATCTGTTATCAGACAGCCAATTTCTGAGGTTTAATAATATATTATGGTGTCTGCCAAAATTTCTTCCTAACACCAGGCTGTATCTCATAGATCGTGATAGCGAGGCAGTTAAACATTTTACATAGATAATGTATTGCAGTTACCGCTTTAAGAACAAATTGGTACGGAACCCTTCCTGCGCGACCATCACTCATACTTGATCGGGTTTGTTATAAAAGTTTTGTGATTAGAAACTGCCCGAAACCCTTCCACTCGGAAACTGGGAAGCAGTTATGACGACATCCCTCTTACCTTCAATGACTCCTAACGTAATTGTCAAAATAAGGGGAAAATTACGAAATTCCTTCTGGTAGTGAAAACCTGAGTATATTAAAAATCGATTCAGTATTTATAATGGACTAGCTTGTGCCCGCGGCTTCACGCGCATGTATGTCGGTTCCATACAAATGTTTATCACCTATTTTACCCTCTTAGTATTGAAATTTTGAAAAACGCTGATACACGTGTTCATTTATTTATGAAAAGACATAGGTTTATGAAATTTAGTGCATCCAGCTCTGAAAATGAGTGACCTCCATACAATTTTTTTTTCATGTAGGACTGCCCCTCTATGCGAGAAGAAAAATTGCCGATTTGGTATTCCTTGCCAAAATTATGAATAGGTCAATCGATGCACCTGAACTGGTGAGCAGAGTAACGCTTCGCATACCGTGTGCATATCTGCGCAGGTACAATCTGCTGGACGTGCCCGCGGTAACGACAGCATACAGGCAGAACTCATACCTGTTAAGAGCATGCCGTACATACAACGCGGCGTGTCGGGATGTTGATATCGATGTATTTCACACTAGTATCCACAAGCTCAAACGAATAATGTGTGATGCTTTTTTCAGTGGGTGTTGATGTTGATGTTAATCAATTTTTTTTTTTGTTTGTCGTTTGTCTTATTCTTTAGTTTTGTTTACCGACTTTCCCGGAATTTACCTATAAATAGTTTGTTTACTGGTGAAATCTTTTAATTGGCCTTATGCATGCTATGTTTTCTTATTTATTTGTTCATGTAGCTGTAAGTTTTCAAGAGAAATAAAATGAAATAAAAATAAACTTTTTTTTTTTTTAACTTCCATCCCTTGTTTTACCCCTATAGTAGAAAAATTTCCAAAAATCCTTTCTTAGTAGATGCTTACACTATAAAATGAATCAGTCAGTCAATTAGTCAGTCAGTCACTCAGTGGGAAAGTACAAGTGTGTTATTCAATAAGTCAGTCAGTCAGTCGGGACAAATAATTTTATATGTATAGATGAGAATGACGATACGGAACCCTGCCTGCGCGAGCACCACTCATATAACCAAAGGTAATAATGTGCTTATGGAGTACCTACACCATATACTTATACCATTAGATTCCCAAGTAATGAGATATCAATGTGTCCCAACGTCCCTTCCGTTTAGCGTCGCCGGTGACGCATTACCGGCGCTTTTAACATAATAGCCTTACTCAGCCGACAGACTCGTCAATAATTGAGTACAACACGAGCGAACGACCCGTGAGCTCACTACATATGCCTGATTATACTTACCGATACATTTCCAGGACATTAGAACGGGTTCAAGTCCCGTCCTGGATTTCGATTTTTTCAGAACAAGTTTATAAGAAAAAATGTAGCTAAAAATTTCACCTTTACATGACATACAACTTCATAATATATTTTCGTAAATATGTGTAGGTACTTATTCTCCATCACTATGAGTACATGTTTAGCAAACTTCTTTAGACATTGAACATTGATACATCCATTGAATACCATAAGGTCTGCTCATGTTATTCTACAATCAATTACAATTCAATTCTATTCTAACTAACAAACATAATTCGTGTATGTAATATACTTAAATACATGGCAGTCAATAAAAATTACAAAAATTTCAAGAATAATAAATCAGTACATGAAAATCAATGACAATGTCAAAAATAGTGAAAATGTTAAATTTAGGGTTACTTAACTCATGTTAAAATTGATCATTAAAATAGCAATTTGTTATTGTTATTTTATTAAAAAATACTGATCAATTTTAACATTATTATCAATTCCAAGTCATGTGATATCATGATTCAAAAACGAATTCAACTACAAAATCTAGATCCAAAACCTAAAAAAGTACAGTTGTAATATAATTAGGATACAATTTTTGCATTCAGTTTGTATCTAACTTCATAAGTAGGTACTACCAAGTCATGGTGTTGCCACTTTGTACCGTGGTGTGATTGCCCGCTGACACAAGCTATAATTAACTTTTATTACGTGCTACTTTCACACTTTACTAGTAAGTTAATGAGGTAAGAAGCTAATATTTGTTATTATACAAATATATATAATAACACTTGTTGAAGATTTCTGAGACATTGAGGGATAAGTCACTAGTGTCAATAGTGTCACTCCCTAAAATTATTCGGTACGCTCTCTCCATACAATTTTACTCTAATAATGCACCTACTGAGGTTTTCTATGCACCACGGGCACCACCTTTGGTTGACTGGTAGAGAATGCCTATGGCATTAAGTCCGCCTTTGTACTTGTGCATGAAATTTTATAAATAAATTAGCTGTCCCGGCGAACTTCGTACCGCCAATTTTTTCCTACCCTCGTGGCGTCAGATCCCGTTCCCGCTGCACCATTTAGGGGGATGAAAAATAGATAATAATTAAATGACGATTGATCATTTTTCTACCGGAAAGAAAAAATGATTAGATTACTAAAATGGCTATTAAAAAATAAGGTTTGATCGTAGAAGGGTGAAAATTAAGGATTGTATGTATTTTTGTATGTTGTATCATAAAAAAATATAAATTAAAAATTTTGTCTAAAATATAAAAGAAAAAAATTAGGGGTGGACTACCCCTAGCATTTAGGGGGATGAAAAATAGATGTTGGCCGATTCTCAGATCTACTCAATATGGTCACAAAATTTCATCAAAATCGGTCAAGCCGTTTCGGAGGAGTATGGCAACAAAAACTGTGACACGAGAATTTTATATATTAGATAAGAAACAAACGGTATGATGTAATGCGAATGTGTCTATTTAAGGTTCAATAGGTATGTTCATCTCATATAGTCATCAATGAAGTAGCTTATACAAATAAGTGTTAGCTTCTTGTAATAAGTGTTAGCTTCTTGTAATAAGTGTTAGCTTTTTTGTAATGGTGTTTTTTTATGAAATTACCGTTTCATTTAACTTCATTAACACGATGGAGAGTAAATAATGGAAAATAAAAAAAATGGAAAAATATTTTTTTTGTCCAAATCGGTTTTATATTTATGCCAATGTGTTATGTACCTACGTGAAGTACTACTAGAGGTTTTCAGCTTCGGGAGCGTTCCCCTTACACCCGGTATATGCATCCATACTAATATCATAAATGCGAAAGTAGATCTGTCGTTCTGTCTGTCTGTTTGTATGTTATGCTTTCATACCTAAACCACCGAACGATTTTGACGAAATTTGAGAAAGGACATAGGCTATGTCTGGTCGCGGTAACCGACATCCACGCGGGCGGAGCCGAGGTCAAAAGCCAGTATTTTATATTTCGTTGCAATTTCATATGACCGGGGTCTCGATTCTGCTAAGGCCAAACCACAGTGGTAGCCAGCGCCACTGCAAAAAACAGCATTAAATAGACTTTAATAAAGAGATGCGGTTAAAGGTCAACATTAAATGACTTTTTACAGAATTCTTGAAAAAGTGTAATAAAACTATTTTCATTTAATTTTGGACTTTAGGCATACAGAAATAAAGTCTAAAATTTAGAGCGCCTTCAGACTAGCGTTTATCCAGCGTAGGCGTTCGATGAACGTACGCGCAACGAAGACGCCGCGACGTTTCCTCTACAGTTAATTGAACGCTGCGTTAGCACGGCGCAGACGTCACACAATTTTGTCATCGTTTCGGTATCATCACTGACAAAATGGATTTTGACGAGGAAACACTATTGATGGCTTTGCTTTTAAAAAGAAAATTAGTGCGAGGACCAGAAATTAAAAACATTAGTATTTGGGAGAATCCATTTTGTGCTTCATTCTAAACACTAAAAAAAGATTCAAATTATTTTTATTTTTACTTTTGAATGGCGAAACCGAATTTGATGAATTGTTACAAGAAATATAAACTGATATACAATATCAGGATACACATTTGAGGCTTTGTGTATCTGCAGAAGAAAGTCTTGTTATTATATTACTTTATGGTGACTAGGTATACCTAATTAATTAAAAAAAAAAAACAAGTTTAATATTTGTACTTTTATTTTTTTATACGCTATAAGCACAGCTTTAAGTACTTATTAAGAAATGCGATTGAAATTAAGAATAATATTATTCATACAAGTCATACAAAAATTGACTTGACATTTCAGACGCTTCGCCACTTTATTTAGAAGGTGTAAGGTTGTGGAGGCGAAGGTTATCGTGGAATCGTCATATTTTGTGATGAGTGTTGGGTATAATTTGGGTGAGAATTTGAGAGTTGGGTAAGAATGAGTTGGCAGGATTGTACATGACGCCGCAGTAACGCGGCGTATACGTCGCGCTCGCGCGACGCCAGTGCCGCGTACTCATATGTTCCAGCAGAGACGCCGTGACAACTCGACGCACGTGTGGCTTTGTCGCTGCACATACGTTCATCGAACGCCTACGCTGGATAAACGCTAGTGTGAAAGCAGCCTAAATGTCTTTTTTTGCTGTGACTGCGGCACCACAGTGGTTTAACTTTAGTAGAATCGAGGGCCTGGTAATAGTATGCTTTGAACGCACCTATTTGAGTTTGTTTCAACCTCACTTCATTATTGTAGTGAATATTGTGAATATTAACTTTTTAGTTACACTTTTACTGAAAATATATTCACACGAAACTTATTACAATATACTATCTAACGAATACAAACACAATAGGATTTCAGTTCTACAGAATCTAATCATGAAATGTAAATATAACCATACAAATTCTCGTGCAACTGCACCGCACTCCAGTCACGAGCAGATCCTGGTAATTTATACGGAATAGTCCAACCGATCATTTTTCAACTGGACAACACTGTGTAGAAAATAAATAGTAGTTAGGTGGCTGTGTCTAGCACTAGATCTGCTGTGTCTGTGGATCGAGTCGTGGCGCGACTGAGGACGAAACGAATTTTGAATACACAACACATAAAAATGAATAAAACACGAACTCGAGATCGGAATTCAGACAGCAGGTACTTACACGGCCCACTGTGTCGGAGATGCTGGAATTAGTTTAGTATTGCTTACGTGACAATATTACCACTGTTGTTCACTTTTCTCTAAATAGTTATGCCTGTATTTGGGTACACTCACATCTTGCCTGTGTGTTTAACCAAAAGATATGTAAAAAGTTTAAGTAAGACGTCAATTCTTCAGAAAAAAATTTTTTTTTACTTCATCTTAATAGTAAACTGAAATATCAGGAAAGAGAGTCATCATTAAAGATACGTACCATGTTCCAATGGAGAGAATGAGATTGATCTCATCAGATACTTTTTCACACCCAGCCTAAAGAATCCGGGATTTTAGAAAGACGCTCGTTGCGAGGGATATGTTCAGCAACCTCACCTTCAGCTTTGCACTTGAACCCACAGACGGCGTGCGGTTCGGGTCTGACATAACCTCCCCCACCGGCTCCGGCAGGGAGGGTATCCGCGGGGATTTTCCGACTTAACTCCCTCAATATGGGTATCAAATGAATGAGCTTCACTAGTGGATCAATTTAAATAGTATAAAATATTTTTTTTATTAAAATTTTTTAAAACCCCCGTCACAAAAACACCTTCAAAAAGTTGAAAATAACGATCAAGCCGCTTGTACTCTTAACGATACCTCATTTGTCCAGTTCTAATAAGTAGTTGAGGAGCTATGAGGGAACAAATGAACATATGTACATATATAGCCTGTCAAAATTATAACCCTCCTTTTCGCCGTAGTCGGGTAAAAAAGAAAAATGGGGAGTTTTTCATTCCTAAAACGTTCTGAAGCGCAAGCACCACACCTGGATTTCATCATGTGCCTCCTGCCTCATCTATATAAAATTCAGTTGTATAATATACGCCGCGTGTGTTCATTGCCACCTTCTTTTCTCCGGCTTTGCCTCTCCGATTGTGAACCGTAACAATAAAATGTAAATGCGTCGTTTATGAGTGCCACGTAAAATAATAACGGTCTATAAAATTATATACACATACTTACACTTGTACGTTTGTGACGAGGTAGGCAGAGGCGAATTATGCACTCGAATATTACCAGTGATATA
Organism: Eilema sororculum; assembly: GCA_914829495.1. Lineage (NCBI taxonomy): Eukaryota > Metazoa > Arthropoda > Insecta > Lepidoptera > Erebidae > Eilema > Eilema sororculum. The sequence goes on along the minus strand of OU618544.1, from coordinate 25,029,921 downwards.
TTTTTGTCGGATATAATAGGTTATAAAAGGTAATTTGAAAGGGAAAAGAAAATACACAGCAAAATAGATTGTTAACTCAGATTCCTGTCTTCTGTTTTCCCGACTTATTCACAGAAAAGGTAACATCAAAATAATCTTCAGACATCACTTAAGTTATTGAACACGTAACTGATTGGCTTAGTAACCTGTTGATATTTTATATCCTTTTATTAAAAAAAACTGTAGACCTAGGGGCGTTGATATATTGATTGCTGATCTAATCAAATCTAATGTATTGATCGATGGGGAGGAATTCTTTGACGCCTGAAACTGCAGTTTTTTATATTTTTATTTATAATTATTATTATGTATATTATGTAAATAACAATTGTATCAATAAATCCTTAAAATATGTACGGTTGATTCTGCGGATATATCCCTTGCCCGTCAAGTCAGGTGAGTTTCTTTTTCCATACCCGTACCACAGGAATACCATGGAAACCTCTTCCTCAGCTCTGTTGCATCTCATCCACGACTTTGTGGACCCCAAGTTTCCTCTTCATAAGGAACAAAAACAAATTAACGCGATAACTGACTACTATTTAATTAGTTTCATCGTCCTTCAACAGATCGTAGAATAATATCGGAAATTATTATTTGTGACAAGTTTTTCAGAAGAAGCTTGGCGCCAGACTGTCCGAGAACTGCCTCGAAACTGCCTCGATTGAAGAAAACAGGAAAATATTGGTGTCATAAATAAAATATTTGTGTATCAGCTTGTGAAAGTTTGGGCGCGCTCAATGGCGTGTGATGACAGTGTGAAGTGACCCTAATGTCTCTGAAGTCAAACTCGACCGAGATTTCTTGGTGCTTAACTTTATCTTATGTAAACAAAATCACTTTGTAAGTAAGTATACTCGTAACATCGTAGCCAGCCATTTTATCAGGGGGCACGGCAGTGCCCCCGCCAAGTCGAGCGCGAAGCAAACACTGCCGTACCATCCTTTACTGGAACCATTTCGCCGCATTTTCAGGCCCCTATTTGAGAACCATTGGATAAGACCAGAACTCAGAAATTTTCGTCATCCAGTAAGCTATAATCACCTACTTAAAATCCAAAATTTCAAGTCTGTAGGTCATTTAGTTCCGAAGTCAAGGGAAAGCAAAGTTTCGCATTTATGACACTCACTCACTCATGATCATCAAAATAGAACTAGTACTTCCCATAAACTCAGAGAGCTGAAATTTGGTACAGAATTAAGGTTTAATAGCCACATAAAGGGAAAACTACAAAAAATGGATAATCGAAGATCTGGAGTACCTGGTGACCCTGATTAGAAAACACAAGGGCCCAACCAAACTATTAGAGATTGACATACCGCCTTTACAAAAAATATTCAACTTGTTGGGCCCCTTCATTTGATGACAAAAATCGATGGTCTGAAGTAGGTATATAATGAAGAACCCTCAGCTGGTCTCAGCTGTATTTAGAGTATTGGTAATGCTCCCTTCTACTATTGGTACTCTCCGTGGCGTGGTGGTAGTGAACGCAACTGCTACGCAGGAGGCGCGGGTTTGATTCCCGCTCAGTGCAAATATTTGTATGCATGAATATGGCTATTTGCATTGGTATGGGTGTTTCTATGTATAGTATGTATGTATTTACAAAAAAGTATCTAAGTATATTTATCCGCATTCTAGATTTCATAACACAAGCTAGTTAAGCTATGCTGCCCTCCTTATTGCAAACGCAGTACTTGCAAAATGGCGGTTTCGAGATAAACGCGATAAACCTATTTTCTCATATCTAATGGAGAAATATTCGTGGTATAACTTTTAAAATTTAACTTAAAATTAGTAAAAAAATCAAGCTTTCTATTGATATATTTTTTTCTTTATTTTATTGTCTTATTTAGATAAAATGCTCAGTACTGCGTTTTCATTAACTTTTTGGGCTTGCGAGCATTACAGTATCACTAAGACTAAATGCAGTAACTGTGTTTATTACTGCAAACTTACCTAGCACGTGCTTATTACTGCGTTTGTAATTAGCAATCATTTATATTTTCATGCCTGGTCCTACTAGTAGAGGGCATTCATTGTCCGACAGCTTTCCGGTTCTTCATGCGACGAATGGCAGTCTGAACTTCAACAGGCGTTATCGGTGGCACTAGCCCTAAATTTGGAGGGAGATCTGGCGGCTGCACCTTTTTATGCTGCTTATTCAGCAGATCGTGGAAGTATGAGCGCCATCTCTCCTTCACCGCGACTTCATCGTACAACAGGTTTCCTCCAGGGTCTTTGACGCAGCGGCACTTGGTTATAGCCTGCACCGCTTTGGCCCTGGAGCGCGCCAACTTGTAGATGAGCTTTTGCCCCTCAGACGATTCCAACTTGTTGTATAGCGGTTGCAAGTGGTCTCGTCTGGCCCTGGCTACGGCTCTCCTAGTGGCGCGTTTAGCCTCTTTGTACTCGTCGTGGTCTTCGGGAGATTTGGACGCTTGCCACTTTTTAAAGAGGGCTTTCTTCACCCTGATCTCCTTCTGGACTGTGTCGTTCCACCACCAGGTGTCCTTGTCACACTTGCGTCCACCCATAGACGTGCCGAGCACTGCCTTCCCCGCCTCAAGGATAGCTGCTTGAATCTTGTCCCAGCAATCTTGCACTGGTTCGTCTACAGCATTAGTGCACTTATCACCGATAGCTGAGACGAAACTCTGGGACTTGGCTTCATCAAACAGCCACCACTTGATTCTGCGTTGGCCGCGCTCAACTCGTTTGCCTTTGAGTTTTACGCGGAGGTCCATGACAAGGAGACGGTGTTGCGTAGTGAGACTCTCCCCGGGTATAACCTTGCAGTTGGCTACCCTACTGATGCTGTGCCTCCTAGTGAGCAGGAAATCGATCTGGGTAGTGCGCCCCCCACTCTTGTAGGTGATAAGATGTTCGGGCTTCTTTTTGAAGTACGTGTTCACGATGGCAAGATCAGCAGCCGCACACGTTCTGAGGATATGCACACCCTCTGGGTTACGGCTACCGTATCCATAACCACCGTGGACACGCCCAAACTCCTCACACCCACCACCCACATGACCGTTCAGGTCACCACCCAGAACAATCCCCTGCGACAGCGGAATGTCACGGACCACATCCCCGAGTTGGTTCCAGAACGAGATCTTTTCGGCTTCGCCACACCCAGACTGTGGAGCGTAGGCACTTATCAGGTGGGTTACAATCCCATCGACAAGCACCCTCACAACCATAAGTCGGGCGCTATGGCGTTTCACCTCCAAGACGTCATCCTGAAGCTCCCGGGAGAGCACCACGCCCACCCCGGCCTGCCCATCAGGAGCACCTGTGTACATCAGCTGGTAGCCGTCTCCAATGAGCTTGGAGCTACTGCCCTCCCACCGAGTCTCCTGCAGGAACGCCACGGCCACCCTCCGCCTGGAGAGTACGGCGGCCAACTCCCTCGCGCGACCAGTTATCGTGCCGATGTTCCACGTTGCGAAGCGGAGTTTCCGGGGATCGCGATTTTGGCCTATCTTCTTTAGCGGTGCCCGGCTCAGGCACGGTAGCCCTCGTCCACTTGTCACAAGAGGCGGGCGACACTCCTGCACGCCGTTTTGCGTCGGCGCCCTATCCCTCGCGCGATCCCTTACATTGCCTATCATGTGATTTGGCTAAGTTTTGGCCTTTCCGGGGGCGACTGCCGTCTGACCCCCCAACCCTGAAGGGAAAGCCAGCGCCAGAGCCTCGTCCGTTTTTCAGCAGGTGCACCGGCTTGCAGGTGAGGTTGGCTTGGGTCCCGAAGATCTTGGTGGGACCCCAAAGCACCCTAAAAAGTTTGCATAATATATGCTATAAAAAAATTCATCCATAATTTATATTATGGCTTATGGGACTTATTCAATTTTACTCAAAATATTAACGCAGTACTGTAGCATACTGCGTTTAGGCTTAGCATCGCAAGAGTAGGCTCTTCTTATTTTTGCTACGTTCAGATGCAGTAATGGTGACTACTGTGTTTGTCTTTAGTTAATATTCGTTGCAAAAATGTTATGTGCTAAACGCATATGCAGTAAACGTAGCAAGTACTGCATAAACATCTAGCATATGCTTAATGCTGCAAATCTTCTTAGTGAAAGTAACATTTAGGTGCAAGTGCTGCGTTTCATGTTAAATAAAAATCACGTTTTTAATAAGAAAAAACTTGTAAATATATTTTTTACGTATAGAATATATCCTCAGGACGTCATTTTTGCAAAAAAGTGAAAATCTCAAAAATGTCGATTACTGCAAGTACAATTAGCAGGGCAGTATGCTTACCATGGGTCTAGTTAGTGTTGTGTGGAATGTTGTGGAATTGCAAAAATCCAGCGTAGTGAGACACGTCTTCTATTTTAATCTGGCCTATAGCGTCCCACAGCTGGGCGAAGGCCTTCCCTTCTGCTTATAATACGCATATAAATGAAATTAAACGAAAACTCTGGATAAGACTAGACTGGCTTTTATACTTATACTTACAAGTTTACATGAAGAAATAGTCGAACGATTAACTTTATTCCACTCGAACATTACACAAATTAAATAAACAAATTACACTAAATATTAATTTCGCTCAAAATTTGGTCAAACAACAACAGCCAAAAATGAGACACTAGCGTCGTTTTACCAATACCAGTATGGGCTATTATCTCGCTTAAAAAACCATAGGTAGTTACAATAGATATAACATTACGTGTAAACAAAATTGATTTGTACACACTAACGTATCAAAAATGTTCAACGGCCAAGTCACAAAACATTAACTATATTAATAAAGAAATCGCAGTAAGGAACCTTAGACTTGGTACGACTTTGTCTAGATTTCATTACTTTTTAGAGATAAACAAGCAGCTCCATCGAGACTTGGCTAGTTTTTTACAGTATGTTTTTGGTGGGATGATATTTAGCTGTTGCTAGTAGCTCTACATAAGGGAAATACTAATATTCTTTCAACTTACAGGAACCTTTTCCCAGGTAGTAGCTATCATCTAGATTGGCTTAACCGTATTTATATATTAGCCATACATCTATCACTCCTCAACAATCAAATAGAAATCCAGATGCTGTATCCGAATATGACACCATGCACACAATTTGGTGACAAACCCGGTGTCGATTGCGAAGTCGAATTGATATAACTATCATTATCATGTTACATGTAAGAGAGAAGGGGAGGGGACAAAAGAGAAAAGAGAAAAAGGTAAAGGGTCAAACTACCAACACTATCTGCTGAAGAGCACCGGCCCTCCATTCTACTAAAGCTAAACCACTGTGTGCCGCAATCACTGCAAAAATGGCATAAAATTTTAGACTTATTTCTATACATGTAAAGTTCAAAATGAAATGAAAAGTCTTTCATCACACTTTTTCTATTACTTTGCAAAAAGTAATTTAATTTAGAACTTTAGCACCATCGCTTTAATATTTATTATAGAATGCCTTTTTTGCAGTGGCGGTGGCTTCACTGTGGTTTGTCTTTAGCAGAATCGAGACCCTTGTTGGTATTATATTCGAGAATGGCACTTTCCAGGACGACTACTTGCTATGCACACATTTCATATCTTAGTAAACTTATTTCATTAATGGAACAAGTCTTTCACAAATCATGTAAGTATATTATGAAGATAAACCCCTCCTAAAACCGCCACAATATAAAATAAGTGGTGTTGTACATTAATCAGTAAAAACGTGAAGATTCTGGCGACGGAGGTCGTTCAACCCAAACTTGTTACATATTTATCAAATAAATGTAATGTTTATTTATCTTGTTCTCAGCCACCTCCTACGAGTATACACAAGAATAAATCACCCATAAATAAGAAACATTTCATAAACGAGATAGGTATGTTTCTGAATTTGAGGGAACTAGTTTTCGTAATAACAATGCCTTTGCATACTAACGAAAGAATCATTTTCCAATGATTTATTTTGTTTTATTTTTTCTGTGATTCCTGACATTATTGTAAAATTCTGACGTTCATATGTGCTCTTTATGTGCCTAAACTGAATAAATGAAATTACTTATTTATTTATTCTTTATGCACAAATATAAAATATGTGTACAAAGGCGACCTTAATGCCGTAGGCATTTTCTACCAGTCAACCTTAGGGAAATTCATTGTTTGATTCTTTGATTCTTTGAACAGATGATTTAATTACCACCTGACAACATATGATCACACCCTCCTGGGTAGGCAGAGGCGACAACCCGCAACTAGCTTAGATAGATAATACAGATAACACCTAAATATTCCCTACTGCCAGTTCTCGGCAGGCGGACAATAAGTCCACAATCGCCGCGGACACACTTTTACTCAATGGATTCATAATGGATTTATAATATGCTATCTGCCCTTGGCGTTTAAGAAGAGAATACTTTTACGATGAACGATACGAAACCGTCACGACACTAATTGAGATACATACAAAACTAGATGGAGAAATGTGTCGGTACCTTAAAAAATCACTCACAATCCAGTGTCGAGAGAGCATAGTATAATCACTTACTTTCTGCTTAAGGATAAGAAAGTAAATAGCATTTATAATAGTTTAACCACCCAGTTACACCTATAGTATATAACATAGTACATAATTCCTTTTGGATGAGACAAAAAAAATCATTAGAAAGTTTCTTCAGGGTAGGCAGCACGAGTGTAACGCCACTGGTTTTGCATACGCTCATAGGCCACCATGGTAACTTTTTCCATCAGCTGGGCCACGTGCATGTCTGTCAATGAACATTACAACAGAAATAATAAATTACTACGCCTATGGATATAATATATCGTGTAGTGTAAAAGCCTCTGGCTAGAGGTAGTCGCCCTATAATGGAGTACAATTAGGCTAGATTTTTCTACAAAGACAAGCAACGGCAGAGGGCGCTCGTTTCGTACCACTGTTATTGTTTCGTACCGTTTACCGCGATGTATCAAGTGTCTAACGACGAAGGGTGTTGTTGTTCGACGTCTATTATATACCACATTATCTTCTGTTGTACTTAGATGATATTGTCATGTTAAGGAATATTTATTGTAGTATTCCTTGTTTACTCGTTCTAAATAAATATCTAGTTTAGTACCTTCGTGTTTTGTATGAATTTAGTCTATTTCTAAGTTATTATGAAGTATATATTAAGTTATACCTCATCTTTCTCAACTTTATGTAATAAGCTGACCCGGCGATTTTCGTTCCACCACGTTTTTTTCGCCCGCGTGACGTCCGATTCCGTCCCCGCTGCACCCTCTACTATATTAAGCAAGTATTATACACATAAACCTTCTTCTAGAATTACCCTATCTATTAAAAGAAACCGTATCAAAATCTGTAGCGTAGTTTTGAAGATATAAGCATACATAGGGACATAGGGACGTAGAAAACGACTTTGCTATATACTATGTAGTGACGTGTATAAAAATAACCATAGACACGCCTATGAAATGTGAATAATTTATTATATTATACTAGCTTTTGCCCGCGGCTCCGCCCGCGTGGATGTCGGTTCCCGGCAATTATTCGAATTTTTCTCGCCGTAAAAACCTTCCCTGGACTTCCACGAATAATTCAAGACCAAAATTAGTCAAATCGGTAAAGGCGTTCTGGAGTTATATCGTCAGGAAGGAAAACCCGACTTACTTTTATACAGTAGATTATATTCCCTTCTTATTAAGTGAAACACGTACCTGCCTATTAGATGTAAGTAATACGTTATTTTTTCTCGAACCTTCCGCCACACGTCGGAAGCTCTCGACAAAATGTATGAAAAATTCGAATTGTAATTACAACATTCATAGATCGTGCACATGCACGGTAGTGTTGATGTGTGAGAGACTTCAAAATGTTAGGGTTGGCATTATTTGAAATTGTAACCAATATTTGAGTGAGATAGTATGATTTTTCTCGCTCTATCCCTTAATGTCATGAGTTACGTCACATCCGATAACGGTGCCAATCCTGTTGTTACAAACCTATTCCATCTTTGTCTTCAATTCGGAAAAAAAATTGATGGCGATACATTTTAGTCCCCTCAAACTATAAAATCAGCACCAATAACAAAACACTACTACAATGATATCTTTATAGAGTAGTTAAAACCGATTGTGTCCATGAAAGACTAATTATTGCTCGCGACTTCAGCTGCATAAAATTTTGATCGGACTGAGTTCTGATCTTATGACCCACAATCCTATTTCTAGGATAACACATAGCCTATGCTACGAGTATGTTATAACAGGGGCACTATTCACTATACACTAAAAATATATGTCATAATTCGATGGCAGAAAACGTAATTGCTGTTAGTAGCCAAAATGGCAAAAGTGTTTAAAATACCATTAGAATCAGAAAAAAATACTGCGTCAAATGATGTGGGTCTCATTTCGATAGGTTAAAAAAATATGCACTTACGTCGTCCCAGTTAAGACCACTACCCCTGTCCATTTGCTGCAAGCATGCAAAATCTCGTCTTTTACTTCTTTTTCTTCCTCTTTTACTTATAGCATCTAATATTCTGTTTCTTGTATAACACCGTAAAACCTTAGGCCTTGCTATAAACCTGTTCACAGCTTATGACATTTTTACGTTCCGAAAATAAAAACTAAATTGCTATATGTGACCAATATCCTTTTAATAACAACTTTAGCAATTATTTGATAACTCCATTTGAAAGATAAGGATAATTCCATCATCTACCTGCGATAATCTGCTATAATCACTACTGTAATATTTACCAACTAACTGGTCTCTCGAAGATCACTGTACAGTACTGGCAGTCCAATGGGTGTGTACTGGTGGCCTGAAATACAGGATTTTTCCTAGTTTAGGCACCAGCCTCCCACATAGGAATACTATGCACATACCTAGGTACTATAGGTTAAGTGAACTATAACTAAATGTATACTCCAATTTTTATGTGGTGAGGAAAATAAATCTTATTTTATAAATAATTATAATATTATATTATTTTTATTTATAGCTAATGAGTATTGATTTTTTTTAGATTTTTCAAAAGATTTTCGGCTCTTCAGAAAAGTTTGACATCTGGTACTTAAAACAATTACGCTTTCTGCTATAGAATCATACTTAATTCAAAAGTTAAAAAAATATTCATTAAAAAATAAAACCACAACTGCCGATTAAAACAAGTTTGATAGCAGGCGGTAGTCATTTTTTTTTCATTCAGTTCATATGGGGCTAATAGGTACCATCATTTTCAACCGCAGTCGGGATTTTATTTTTTTAATAATTTTATTTTCACATTTTATGTACGTTCTTAGGTACATAATTTTTTTTTAAATTATTATTGCATTGCAATAACTTGTGCGATGAATACCTTTAATTTGAAACATCAATAATTGAAAGCCGTAAAATGATTCTGAAGATGATATGGTACGAGTAATAAAGAATATTAGAAACATACCTATATACATGCATAGACACAAGTTACGTGCAAGAAACAAAACCCTTCTTGACTGTGGGATAATGTGCTACATTCTAAAACCGTATTTTTATTTAATTATTTTTTTATTGATACAAACGGTTTTAACTTCTCTATAAATTGCAACACTCACGTCTATGAAGTTTCGTATTTAATTTGGCACAAATGTATTACAGATAATATCGTACTTTATTGACGGGTAATGTAACCCTTCAATGCATACTCATTTACAGATGTGGAATTACAGTAGGTATTTATTTAAAAATGTTAACGAAACGATATATTATCATTTTAAATGAATTTTCGCGCACTATTTGAATTATATTTTCTTCCAATGTGGGTTTAATGCTTAATAAAATAAAATAAAAAATACCGAAAAAGATACCTACAAAAAGTAAAAATAGTTACGTCATGTTGGTTAGCCTGCAACTTTGATATAAGTACTTCGTAATATTTTGAGCCAAGCGTCGCCGTGTCGGGGGACATTTGGCTCCTTGTTTACACCAAGGAGTCATATATTTAATGTCAAATGAACGTATGTATGTTGCAACTTTTTAACGTATTGTAAGTTCCGTTTTACCGTTCTTAATATTTTCTCACTCATCAAAGTCATCAACAGGTAGTCTCCCAATGTGCGCTATTTCTCCCGAACCTCCGCCTTCTGCATCCAGTCAGTAAGTTAAATAAATAAATAATATTCCACAACATTCTACACAACGCTATCTAGACCCATGGTAAGCTTAAGTTACAGTGAATCTCCGAAATGCAGCGTATGTTAAGATAAATAATTGTCTTTTGACTTCCTTATTGTATTTTTGGTGTGAACCAAGGGTAATTAGTAATGCACTCCGACTTGATCATCTCTCAATTCACGACTCACATTGCAATCAGTTTTGTGGTTTTTTTTTTTAAAGAATTTAATCCCCGACGAAGCCGGTACACGGGCTGCGGTTAGTTATATAAATAAAAATCATGCATTTCAGGGTTAAATCAAACTGTGGGTTGTGCGATAGAGAGGAAGCTTTACAAAATCGAAGTAAGCCGATCTTCTCACTCTTCTCCTCGACGTATCGTACTAGGCACCTTTGAAAGGCACATCCCTTGCATTATGTGCCTTTAATCGTACCTCTGATTCGAACGTGCGGGGTGAGGAAATGAAATCTGCGCGGGGGTGGAAGCTTCCATTCTGTACGCTAGTACTATTATCTATTCTGTGCTTCCGCTTAATTGATGAGCTCCGCCCTCGTGAAGTCTATTAAAAGTTAATTTAGAGGATCAGGAACTTAATTGGCAATAAAATTGAATATACAAAGAAACATAAATTTAAGTTAACAAATGAGCAGTTTTCTAGTAGGTATATAAAGCTTTCCTAAAGACGGGCTATATGGCGCAGTCGGCACTTTTGGTAAGAAGAGTGTGCCCATTAATCCATTGATTTCGTAATGTAATTTCTTGTGGAATCAAATATTTTCTGTATGTATGAACAACACACCGCTTATTGAATATTAGTTACGTATTACTGAAAACAAAGATTATTGTATTTACTAGGTACAATGTATTATTACTTATCTAAAATTATGTAGGTATCAACTTTTTGAAGTTGCAATGTTACATACAAACAAACTTGAACTATTCATAAGCAGCAAATAATCAAATTGAGACATTCTTTCAGTTCTTTCTTGCCACAGACTAAATTGGCCTCCACAATGCAAATAAAAAAAAACTACCAAAAGCTATGCTAGCGCCATCTCTTGATGATTTTAAAACCAACTGATTATGTACCTACTGGAAAACTGCTCATTGGATCACTTAAATTAATTAATTATAAATTATTAATCCACAACATTCAGCACAACGCCATCTAGACCCATGGTAAGCTTAACTAGTTTGTGTTATGGGATCTAGAATGCAGATAAACATTCTTAGATTTTTTTTTGTAAATATATACATATTATACATAGACACACCCAGACCAATGCAAATAGCCATATTCATGCATACATATATTTGCACTGAGCGGGAATCGAACCCGCGCCTCCTGCGTAACAGTCGCGTTAACTACCACCACGCCACAGAGGCTGTTTAAGTCTAATTAGGTAATTATTAATGTAATTTTAATAATTCTATCTTTATTGATGTTTAGTTATGTATACCTATGGTTTACTATTTATTCTTATATATTACTAGCTTCTGCCCGCGGCTCCGCCCGCGTGGATGTCGGTTATTGCGACCAAACATAGCCTATGTCCTTTCTCATGGTCTAATCTACCCCTATACCAAATTTCATCAAAATCGGTTCAGTGGTTTAGGCGTGAAAGCTTAACATACAGACAGACAGACAGAGTTACTTTCGCATTTATAATATTAGCACAGTCCAACGAGTCATACTACATACAGTCGGTCAACGAGCCGTCTAGACAGAGCAATCGTGCGGGGGGAGAGGGGTGGTGGGGGACGGGGTATTACTCGGTACGCCCATACATTTTACTCGGTACTAAGGATTCAGGGCTGTCTCATTTTTAATCACATAAATCACGTGTAAATTTTTTTTTTCATGAATCGTTTTGTTTGTTAAAATGTATTTTTTTTTTCGTTTTCTATATTTAGCGATCCAAGACGGTGGACACGACATTTTCACAAAAATCGATATGGGTATCGTTTTCGGGGTTTTAGGGGTCGCCGATTACGAATATATCATCCATTTAGCGATCCAAGATGGCGGACTCGAATTTTTCACCAAAATCGATATGGGTATCGCTTTCAGGGTTTTTGGGGTCGCTGATTGTGAATATAACATCTATTTCGCGATACAAGATGGCGGACCCGAAATTTTCACTAAAATCGATATGGGTATCGCTTTCAGGGTTTTTGGGGTCGCTGATTGTGAATTTATCATCCATTTCACGATCCAAGATGGCAGACTCGAAATTTTCACCAAAATCGATATGGGTATCGTTTTCAGGGTTTTTGGGGTCGCTAATTACGAATATATCATCAATTTAGCAATCCAAGATGGCGGACTCGAAATTTTCACCAAATACGATTTGGGTATCGTTTTTGGGGTTTTTGAGGTCGCTGATTACGAATTTATCGTCAATTTAGCGATCCAAGATAAAGGACTCGATCACTAAAATCGATATGGGTATCGTTTTCAGGGTTTTTGGGGTCGCTGATTGCGAATACAACATCCATTTCACGATCCAAGATGGCGGACTCGAAATTTTTACCAAAATCGATATGGGTATCGTTTTCAGGGTTTTTGGGGTCGCTGATTACGAATATAACATCCATTTGGTGATCCAAGATGGCGGACTCGAATTTTGCACTAAAATCAATATGGGTATCTTTTCCAGGGTTTTGGGGTCGCTGATTGCGAATATAACATCCATTTCGCGATCCAAGATGGCGGACTAGAAATTTTTACTAAAATCGATACGGGTATCGTTTTCAAGGTTTTCGGGATTACTGATTACGAATATGTTATTCATGTAGCAATCCCAGATGACTGGATGGATGATATATTCGTAATTAGCAACTCTGAAAACCTCCAAAACGATGCTCATGTTAACTTTGTGGGAAATTTCAAGTCCGCCATCTTGGATCGCTAAATGGATTTTATTATACGTAATTAGTCACCTCGAAAACCTCGATGTTTTTTTTTTAAATTTCAAGTCCACCATCTTTGATCGTCGGTAACATGGTCGTCAAGCCCGATAGCAGACAATTGCCGGCAGGCAATCATACGATGGGAAATTGTCAACTCCCAACTGATCGTGTGTAGCCGCAAAACTGACAGCAGGGCATGGCCACCAGGCCAAAATCGCTTTCGTGTGTGGGCGCTGTCGACTTAGGACTGCAGGCCGCCCGATACGATTTGAAACTGCAGGCGAACTGATCGTGGATGGCCTTAAGCATCAATTTAGCGATCCCGGCGATTAGCGAAATTCTAATTCGAATCCGAATCCAACCCCGAACCCGAACCCGAATCAATATCCAAATTCAAGTCGGAATCGAAATAGAAATTCGAAATCGAAAACGAAACCGAAATCCAAAAACTCAGACTTAAAATATTACGTTTGCTTGATCATAATTGGTTGAAGGACCGGAGATATAACCAAAAGTCTCAATAGCCGACATCCATGCGAGCGGAGCCGCGGGCATCACCTAGTAATATAAATTAGCGTGAGTTGATGTGCCTTGACAGAACAAAGAGAACGAATAGGAGTTATATATAGAATATTACAGAAAAATTATAAATAAAAACTGAAGTGACAACCCTGACAAAACTGCAAAAGGCGGCATTTCCGGAAACATCAAACGCGATGAACTACTGTAAGATCTCTCGTTATACTGTGATATTAGTATAGAAGTATGGATGTCCTTCATCAAGGTCTACTCTACCCCTATACCAAATTTCATCAAAATCGGTTGAGTACTTCAGGCGTGAAAGCGTAATATACAGACAGACAGACAGACAGACATACAGAGTTACTTTCGCATTTATAATATTAGTATGGATATGTATTCATGACTAACTACTAACCCTGTTCCGCCCGTGACAAACATGATTTCATTTTGAAATATCGTCAAAAAATCTACCACCTTTGTTGACATTTAAGATTACTGCTCCGCTCCCTTATCGAGATGACATTATAAGCTATCAATCAATTAGCCTATTGCATGCCACTGCTGGACAGAGGCTTCTACCAACGTGCGCCATATCTGCCCATCTTCCACCTTGACTCCGCCTGACGACCTGAAAAACATGGCTGGGCCAGACTGGATATAAACTATAGCCTTCCTCAATAAACGTACTATCTAATGCAAACAGAATTTTCCACGAACAGTTCTTGAAATTCCGCCTTCAACCATATCATAATAATACAAATGAACTCTTCAGCTGTACATTGTCATACAATCCCAATAATGTCCCCGCGACTTCATTCCTTTGTCAATGTATGTCAATTACGTCAAGTCATTTCGCGTTCATTAAAGTTCCATCTCCGTTATTGCGCTAGCCCGCTCACGGAGCCGGCAGGGACTTTAATTGAATCCTTATCGGATGCCTTCTGTTCCTTGAGTCTCACTATATCCATAATGACTGTACCGGCTTCTTGCCGAAGGACGTAATCACAATAAAATTGTCTGATGTACTTAGTAAATATCATTGATGATAGTAAACGCGATCAATTCTAACTAAACGGGATTATTATGTTTTAAGGCAATGAAAATCATTGAGTCATCGATTCTAACCTATCCTACTAATATTATAAACGCCAAAGTTTGTGAGTATGGATGGATTTTTGTTACACTTTCACTCAAAAACTACTGAATGGATTTTCATGAAACTATACAATAATATAGCTTATACATCAGAATAACACATAGGCTTATGTATCATCAGTTCATCACGCCACTACTCAAGGTAACGGAGCAGTGATCATTAATGTCATCAAATTCGGCCAGCATCGGCATATACGCAGAAGTGACAGTATGATTATTTCTGTTTAGATAACTAGATCATTATATAAAAGGGTGCAGCGGGAACGGGATCGGATGCCACGCGGGTGGAAAATAATTGGCGATGCGAAGTTCGCCGGGTCAGCTAGTTGTAAAATAAATTACTCTGTAGTATTTATCTGGTGAAATACCCTGACCCTAGAGTTATATTATACATACCTACCTGCTATCCTATCCTACTCACATTAAATGTAAAGCTTGTAGAGATGTTTGATTGTTTTATTCCATCAAGCGCTAACGGCTGAACCGATCTGGTTGAAATTTCTCATAGGAATAGACTATAGTCTGGAAAAACACTTTGGCTACTTTTTATCCAGGGAAAGGCTTCCTACAGGTAATGGGAATGGGATCAAAACCACGCGGACGGAGCTGTAAGTCAAGTCGTTGTAAAATAAAATTTACCATAATATTTAGTAAATGCGCAAAACGTAAGTAACTACATAAGACTTTGCCTTTAGCTTAACATCAGGCGAAGTCAAATTGACGTGTACTGTATAAAAAAGAGCCTAACTAAAGCTTGCAAAGAAATGTATTTATCGTTCAAATGGTAAGTTCCATTTATATAACATAACAAAATATGTCTCCATTTTATCGTAAAAAAGCCTTACGTTTTTCCTTACACTACCGATACAGCAACTCTTTCGATCGCCTTTTATTATTGATTGGCGTATGTTGTAGGTTATATAACCGAATCCCGCACGCGTAAGGTACAGTCAGCGTCACAATGATTACTTTACCTGGATATTAAGAGCAAATCAAAGTATTTTATTGCTCGAATTAACGATGTGTACTATATCACAACAAACCTTCAAAAGGAATTGGGAAAACCATGGATTAAGATAATTCTCAGCAATTTGTTTACCGAGATTATTCTGATGCTTACTGTATAAAATACTTAACTCTGTAATGTATAGCATAGTTCACTGAACTCTGTCACATTATAGCACAAGTTAGAACATAAAGAAAGGACAATATTTTACTTTTTATAGGTTAGTTAATATCTTTGATCGTTTTATTTTTGTGAATCCTATTGTAAAAGTTCTGCGTGGTTACCTTCGCAGTGTGACCACCGATTCGTATCAATCAGCGGTCAATAAACTCACGACTCGCCAAACGGAAATTGGTGAATGAATGAAATATATATCGTATTACTTCTTGCGGAATTTTTTCTTAATATTCCAAACTTCTAGCGCTGC